>JAUJYS010001332.1:0-17823 GCA_033995665.1 Melogona broelemanni | reverse complement strand
AGAAGCCCCCTAAATTTTCTTGGTAGAATACAGAGGTGGTTTGCCATTGCCTTCCCCCGCGCAGTACCACGAACCAATCAAACGATCGGCTGCACTGGGAATCTAACCCAGATCCGCTTGTTGTTGAGCGAGCACGCTACCTTTCGGCCACAGCGGACGGACTTTTTCATAGTAAATATTAAATTATTTAGTGCTATAACTATGCATTTTTAGGATTAGCATGGCTTGTGGGTCTATTTTCTTGACAGTTTTTTTTTGCGCTGAAATCCTTATGTCATCGGCACTGCGACTGAGTTCTCCAGCGTTGATGTCATCGTTGTGATGTCTCCGTGCTAGATCGTAGGTTGCGCTACTATGAGGCAATGTGCAAGTCAGCTGCCGTTAATTTGAGCACTCAAATGTAACGCCGGTAATGAACAAGGCTGAGAATCCATTAGGGGCGTTTTCGCCAATAAAAGATGCTTTGGTCGTCGGCGCGTGTATTTTCTCATCTCACGTGCTCTAGCGCTCATCACGTGGTTCTGGTTCCGCGTGCAGATGTGTGTGCCTCTGATGGTATCGGTCATGTAATCAAAACCTGGGAATTGAGGCGCCGCGTTTGCCGAAAGATCTGTTAGAGCCATTAGTTGACTGTTTCAAGTGTGATTTTTGGCGGCTTTTGGTGACGCGACATGCGCTCAATTCGGTTCGGTTCGTTAGTGTGTTTGGCGAAGTGAAACAGATTCCTGATGAAAAATCACACATAGGCGTCATGTATAATGGGGATGACTTCTAATCTGTTGTTTCTAAATTGACGCGAAATAAAAATCGAAAATGTAAAGGAGATATATTATTTCAACGATAATTATCAAATCACAATTATTTTTTTGTTCTGTTGAAATTATTATTTGGTACGATTTCTGAAAAGGGTAATGAAATTATTTATTTAATTAATTTCGTTTTTACTTTCTAAACGAAAACGTTTTGCGAAGTTAGGCGAATTCAACCGAAATTTAAAGATAAGAAAATTATTTAAAATAATTATAAAAATACTTGTATACGTAATAAATTGATTTTAATGTCAAGTTGAATTATATTGTCGAGTTTTATTATTCTAAACGGGAAGTATTTTTTTTTCTTAGTTACGAGTCGAATATCTAAATTAAAAATTGATATTTCATGTTCGTAAAAGTTTTGAAATCGACATTTAAATAAAATAGTTGAGGCGTGTAACTGAAAACTTGTAAATGTGACAACGGTAATAACTTCCATTTTATTTCAACGCCATTAGTTTCACCCATAGTAACTGTGACAGTTAAACCGTAATGGCTTTAGGTCGTGGAGAGAGCCCTCTGCTGTGTGCGGGTGAAACGTATTTTTTTCGTCGAAATGTGTAGTTATAAGTGTGGCTGTCGCTATGCCGGTTCTTGATATCGATTGGTGTTTAAAATTCAGCGTATGTTTATGCCATCGGTTATTCGCAGAAGGCCCGATCGTGGCTTGCACTCTAAATGGCCGAAATTACAATGACGCTTTATTTTTTACTGTTTCGCGGCGGCATTCTCTCCAGACGCGCAATTTCGCACCGCGATTCTCATCTCCTACCGAGTTTCCAGTAAATTACTTGAACACTTCACATTACGCTTTTGAAATTCTTACACGTGTAGAAAAATTCTGTTTAAAAAAAAACAACTTAATGATCTAAAATCAGGAATGAAAAAATTATTTCATATGATTGCTTTAATAATCATATTTAGGTTTAGCCAAATAAGTGATTCAATTAAAATAAATGCTATATATAAGTTTTACTCTAAAATCTAAAATAACTCTCAAAATGTAAAACCAGCAATTTAAACAAAAAATCAAAATTATATTACATGATTACTAAACTTTTTAGTGACTTTATTTTCTCGAATTAATGGCTACTATTTGAAGATTTTTTTTTTTTCAATACAAAGATTATTTTCGAACCATGTCTCTTCCTTCGAAATAATTTTTTGTTGTTGTGTTCACAGTAATTATAAACGATGGTGGTGTGAAAAATACACGCAGAGACAGATGTACAATTGAATTAAAAATACTGATACAAATAAATAAAATTCGATGAAAATTGAGTCGTTTACTATTTTACTGATTTTATTTATTTTGATCAGCTTTTCAATATCTGTAGTGTCAGTGGTTTGGCTTATATTTTTGTAGCACCCTGTATTGGTGTCGAGGTTTTTTTTCTGGTGTATATCGTGTCACGTCTGACTATATGAACTAGGCTGACTACTATCGCATAATGGACTTTTAAATAGTTTCACATTCCATCGGCGAAACGATATAGAATGTCGTCCCCGTGTCGATATAGGCCGAGCGCTCTCCAAGCGGAAAATGCGGTGGCAATTTGTTGCAAATAGAATGATTTTTATCCGCACCCTCAGCCAAAGTCGAAATGGCTGCGCAAATTTTATGCCCTCGGCTCTGCCCCCTTGTGCCATGGGCAATGGAGCGGTAAAAATGGCAACACCGATCTTTCTAGTAAAAAACATATTTTTTTCTGGAGAAATATACAGTGACACGGCAAAGGAAGTGACAGATTTCCACTCTATACACTTGTAAATCTTTTGTGAAATAAAAAAATAAATAATTAACTAGCGCCGATTTATTAAAAAATGTTTATTTAAAGGGCTTATTTGAAAGCTAAATTCTTGTTTAGGTGTTTTTCCTGACTTTTTTTATTTATTTCCCCATTTTGTCCCCTGAAGTTACACGGTAAAAGAATTGATAGTTTTCCACTCTATTCACTTTTAAATCTTTATGAAATAACATTTTAAATAATTAACTTGCGAAAACGGATAATTTAAAGCTCAATTCCTGTTTAGGTTGCTAAAACACAAGCGTAGCCGTCTATACACACCACCCTGTATGTGCGCGCGCTTACAACGGGCGCTACGAAAAGCTCCTCCCGAAGGAGGCAAATTGTAAGGCACGATTGCTATCCAATTGGCCGCCAGTTAGGCTAAATGAACGTTACGCCACAGGCGTGTTTTCCTTGGTTATAGACGGCGATAAGTGCTATTTGATGATGAAATAACAAATACAGAGAAACGAAAATATTATCTGAGTAAACAAATGACATAAGTACAAAGGGAAGAGCATAGGTTAATCAATTAATTATGAGAATTTTTGAATTTATAAAACATTAAATCGACACAGTTGAGCGTTTGTTTAGTCGATGTGATGATTATTTACATAACAATTCAAAAATTTCTTAAACTGTTTCTGTTCGTGGGACTTTTGCTAAAAATTTCGTAAGATTTCCTGAAATTTCAAGTTTTTTTTAATGAACTTTTAATGAACAGTTTGTCACGGGTTTGGGCCGTCACGTGAAATTAGGTGGCGTCATCTAGTGGCACACGGTTACAACACATTTTTGAATTAATGTCGCTTTTCTGATTGGCTAATGCAAAACGTGGTACGTGCTCGAGTTCGCTGGCTGCGCAAGCTGTCGTAAATCGACCGCTTCGCACGTTTATCGCCAGTGTGCGCCTGCACCCGCATTGGCTGGAAAAGCGAACGCCCCCACCACCTCACTTTTAATTCGTTTTGCTTTTCATTATTGTGACGACGTCGTCGTTCTACGATGACAAAGAGTCACCATGTGTGCTCCGCCTCTCTCTCTCCAATGAATAAAAAAGTAGTTTAAATGCCGTCTTTCGAGCAGCGCGCTTGTCGGAAGAAGTTTGTCAGCATCAGACAGGCACATCCTCGTGTAAGCAGCTTGATGGCTGGGAAGAGCCCTCTCGTTCAGACAAAACTGTTCATCTTGTTTTCCCAGTCCCCCCGCTTAATTTGAGCGGCTGAACGCTCTTGCGTAGAGCGGGTGGGTTCTGTTTTTGATGTTCTTTTCGCTAATGTAATGCAGGGCTGAGTTGTGGTTCGTTGGGAAGGGTATCCTAGGGGATGGGTACGTGAAGAGATTCTGGTGGTTGGTTCATGAAAAATTACCGAAATATATTTTCATCTTACTTTTTATTTTATTTTAAATTTATGATCGAAAGAAGCGGTAGTTATAAATTACTCGAGTAAATTACGATCATTTTTTAATTGGTCAGCGTTCACTGCTGAAAGCTATGTCGTAATTTAATTTTTGGGTTACTAAAACTAATTTAAATTATTTTTGTGTCATCCTAAAATATCTCAATTTAGGGGGTGTTAATGCTGTCTTGATTTAACAATTAAGCGTGTCTGTTGCAATATTCATGTATGCGTATATATATGTATGTATGTATCTACATTGATTGAAATATTTTACTTAATTTTGGAACAAGATATTTTTTTACTGTTAATTATTTTCTTAAATCGCTTGTCTTTGTTAAATAAATTATGACGAAACAGAATCACTAGTAGTTTAGAGAATAGTATTAGAATAGTATTAGTTTAGAGAATTTTACAGAATCACTAGTTTATTCATGCTAACTATTTTTGCTCGAAATTGAAGCGCGCCAGCTAAAATTATCAACCCTTTTTAGCTACTTGCGCAGGATTTCTCTCGCAAAAATGCAACCCCAGTTATGCAAATTTGCACACGTCAGTTATAATTTCGTTGGGGCATCTAAAAAATTATAGATAAGTGCATACCAGCCTTTTTCTCTCTCTACCTCTCTCCTTTCGCGGTAGCGTCAAAAACAACAACCAATTAGCACTTGTTTTTTCATCCACGTGCTTTTTTTATCTAAGTGCTCACGGCGATGTGTTATTGGGTATGTAATTAATTTAGGTTGATGTATACGTCCCCCGAGAGCATTGTGGTGGTAAATTATTCGTGACTGCAGAATTCGATCCACCCCTATAGGTCCGTAAACCACGTTGATGCCCGGGTTATTTTTTGCTACCTCAGGAGGGCTGTGATATGAAGATCTACTGGTGCTGAGTAGATTTAGTCTGGCGCTTAGAAAATTGTTTTTTTTTGTGGGGCCTGTAATGTAATTGGTCTATAAACAAGACACACGGGCTTTATGACTAATCCCGAGATGAGCATATCCTATTATTAAACCGTAGATGGGATATTCTCACAAAAAAATTCATATTTTCTTCGTGAGCTACTCGTATCCGTCGCGTATCGCGTATTACATCCGTCCTTTCTTTGTGACACACTGCCGATTGTTCGATCGTTCGACGTTCAGTTTTTCTAGCTTTTTCATCCGTCTTAGAGCTAGTATCACATAATTTTATGTCTTCGTAATTTATATGATTTAGTTTTACGAGCGGGATGTTGTTAGACTCCGCGAATTTGACAGATCCGATGCGGTGAAATGCTGTCGTTATCGCGGCATCTGTGACCAATTCGCCGTACTCGTTCTTGAAGTTATGTCAATCATAAAAATGAAGAAACAGAGAAAAAACTGGTTGAAAATCAAAAGACATCAACGATTGCGGGCATGTCCCGCAAAAACTGAAAAAAATTAAAAAATTCAGGGTCTAGTCAATCCATCGTCGTTTCGTATTTTGTGTGCCCTGGGCTAGTACAATCGATTCAAGGCCCATAATTGTAATTAGTTAAAAAAAATACTATAACAACGTCATCTAATGATGTCACGTTCGTTCCTTTTAAAAAGTAAACAGTTCCTCCGATGAAAAAAAGAAACCAGTTCCCAATACAGTTCCTCAGAAATTAATAGGAACATAGGCGTTCCTAAGTTCCTCGAAACAGGAACCAGTTCATAGGAACGAATTTTTTCCGTTCCAGTTCCTAGGAACGGCACTTTTCCGTTCCGTTCCTACTCGTAAGGAGGTGACGATCTATTTTATACTTGGCTATTTTTCTATCTCACTTATTGAGTTTATGTATGCACCAATTTTGGCACTTTCTCACACTCTCCATCTCTCTGCCTTCAGACATGTGCCAAACTTCATAATCCACTAGCGTTAGTGCGGCGACCAATTTTTTTCCCCTGTTTCCCGAAGTAAGTGTGTGTCTGTCCTACACGCGCATCTCCACCAACTTGGTGTTTGCGTGTGTGTGTGTTCTCACAACGCTTGTTCCAATTTCCCCTTTGGGAATTCATTTCGCTTTGTCGTTGCACACTACGTCCTGCTGGGAGATTGATTTGATTTCACTTACCCGGCGTTGCCTAATGGAAGATCCTACATGTATCGGCGACTCGACACGGAAGGTATATTGACTGAACGTCGTTCACGTGTCTTCTTGAGGCCTAAAGCGTGGACGGGCATACTGATTTCCACGTGCTCATGACGGGCAGAACAATTTCCACGTGGGCTTTTTATAAGCTAAAGTTTCCGGCGAAACAGAGTTGAAGTATCACGAGGTAGAAATAAATTTCAAAGTTCAAGTAAGGCACGTGCGGAGTTGAATAAGTTACTTTTTAAATGTAACTGTGACGATCCTCGTTAGTTATCAACAAGACTTAAAGCTGATGTGCAGCCATTTGATTGCCTCATAATGAATGGGGCTGCACGACGTTGTGGTCGGAATTAATCACGGATTGTCGTCGTTCGTTAGAAATAATATTTTAATTAATGAAACCATAAAGTACGAACGATACTGCATTTATCAACAAGAGGAAGACTGTTATAGTTACAGTTCTTCTGCGTATTGTACGAAGCGAGCGCGTGTACAGGTTTTTACATACATGTAAATTATAAAAAAATGTATCTGTGACCAAAATAAGCAATGTCATAAAATCTCCACGTGAATCAAAATTGTGCTTGTTTCACAAGTACCGTGCGGAAGGAGCTTGCTTTCTCAGGAGGATTCATATGGATAGCACGTGCACGTGCGTTACTATTGTCGTCGATGTTCAACGAAAGGCGTTTGTCGTATGCTTTTTTGTGTGTTCATTACATCACCGATGTAATTCATCAAAAGATGGAATGCGGTCCCATGTTTGGTGGCTGCTATGCATTGTACTTTTAAATGAGCCTGTGGGTGGAGGGGGGTGGGGTAATACAAAGGGGAAGGGCTAAGACGAGGGAGGGGGGAACGTTTATCAGCGCCAGTAGATTCCGTCAGCCCACCGAACAGAGTGACATTGTTAATCATGATTGTGTTTGTTAAAAACATCGATCATCCTCTATCTGTGCAGCTCTTTAGAGAGAGTGTATGCTGACAACCGTTGTATAAAATAGTCCGTAGAAAGATTCACGATTATCGTACGTGATTTTTTCCCAAATTTTTCCGTGTACTTTGGATACACGGGCGGGCCTAGTAATTTATATTCAAATGAAGTTTAGTGTATAAATTATTGTCACTCTATCATTTTTGTTTCCATTTGAAAAATGTTGTCTCATTAGAACTTTGAGCATGTATGGATTCCCTCCTCCCCCCGTAAGTTGTTATCTTATATGGTACACTTGTTTGTACTTTTTTAATTATATTTTTTAGTCATGTTTTCAATAGCTAACTTCCGAATAAGTTACCTAAATTTATTGCAGGAGACTTGTAGGTTGGGTTTATCTTACATTGAGCACTTGTTTGTGCGAGTTCAAGTTGACACTAAACATGTTTTGTACATAAACATAAATTCTAAATAACTTTCTGCATATTTTTATACTTTGGGTTGACAAGTTTTCATCGAATAAAAATAGTTTATTGACCGAAATCAGACTATATACATGTACTTAGTGTAGGTGTTTCTAATTTCGAATGCTGTACCCGGTTTCAAAATTATAAAAAAAAATCTGATCAAAACCAAAATTAATGTCGCTATTATATTGTAGACCGCCACCATTCTTGAAATAAGACCACTTATAAGATGGCTTTGGTGATTCCGACAACACTTAACGGATTTGGCTTTTGATCTCGTGTAAGTCGCTTACATCTGTCTGCGCCTTTATCTAATTTTATAGTTCTCCCACCAGCAACCTAAAGCTGCTGAGAATCGCCTCAGCAAAACGTAATGGCCACACAATGTAATTCATCCTGGAAAACAGCTAGCATTTAATTGTTTGTGGGTTGTTCTGGTGCCACGGACCCAGACATGGGGTTCAAGTTGAGATCACGATAGACTTTAAAATTCCGTCTGGGTGAGTTGTGGAAGTCTTTGCAGTGGGTTTGGAGGCCGATCGTTAAACCCGAAAGCGCGGGCGGTTTATTCAGTTCCGTTTTTCTCGAATCGATAGTGCCAGTCGCGGGCCATGTGTATAAATTTTGATTGTCGAAGTTCCCCCTGGAGACATGTTCTTCGATACTGTCGCCAGTCTTTTACGTTGGGATGGGATAGAAGGGGAGGGGAAGGTGGTGGCGGTGGCGGCGTGGCGGGCGTCCATAATTTTTAGGGCTTCCGGGTTGCGCAAACTGCCGAACTTTCAAAAACTGTCCCCCTACCAACTCTAACGAAGATTTCTTTTTTATGTTCAGTTTCTTTTAGATTTTTTTCTAGTTGCAACAGTTCTTGTACAAGCAAGAGGACATTCTAGATGTTTTTTTAGTCAAATTTCTATAATAATTATTTGATAATTTTTTATAATAAATATCCTGAAAATGCGCAGCAGTATCGGGATCTTTTTTATGCTGTGATGCTGTGCTTCTTTAGGTTTTTTTAAAAGTTGGAAACATTTTTTTGTACAAGAAAACTACTTCCAAGTTTTAAAAAAGGAAACACATTTGTGTCTTTAATTATTTCATAATTTGTTGATACTAGATCTCTTGTAGATTTTCAACTGAACACTCACTGCAGTGAAAGGCAATAAAAAAGTTATAATAATACATTTAAGGCGATTTAGACACAAAAATTATTTGTCGCTGCAATTAGAACTTTCATAACTTGTCATTGGAAACGGCGGCAAATTAACAGCTAAATTCGAAATGATTAATCATGGTTAGCTACTAATTAGAATAGTTTTGAGTAACCTATAAATTGACAACGAAGTCGGCGAATCCTTTCACATTTTAGACAGGAAACAGTTCACTAACGATTCCGCTTAATCTACTGCAAACTTAAGTCGCCAATTGAAATTTCGTTTTCAGTTGCACCGCCAAATCGATCACGTACATATTTCACGTGATACTATTGCTACCAGCTGATGAAGTGCCGAAGTACAAATCGCATCATTGCAAAGTAAATTTGGTTAGTATTACCCTGGTAGCAATAAAAAATGATAATTGTATAATTAAATTTATATTTCTGATTTCGCTGAATCGTACGAATTGATGAACGAGATAATGGAAAACCTTTTTATATCACGTACCGTGAATGATGTTTTTGTGGATGTTATTAAAATAAACGCTTTTTTTAGTTTGACTTATTATTTGGTATTAGTTGTTTACCAGTAAAATGAGAAAGGCAGATTTCATTTTACAATTTTTATTTTTAACTTCCATGAGCACTTTGAATCATTATGGAAATTTTTTTTTCAATGACACTCCTTTAAACAATAAAAAATTAATAATAATAAAATACAAATGGAAAAAAAATTGCCTAAAACTAGGGGCATACATTCAAGATGTACGTAGCCATTAAAAATATCTTAAAGATAGTGAGTATTGTTTAAAAGAGAAACTCGTCCTTTTCTGTAAAGTCGCTGTAAGCTACTGCAAATTTGAATCCTCATATTCTTCGAATCGCGAACCTCGCCCTTTATTTTTTCAATCCGAATGTGTATTTGTTGTAGAACTGCGTCTGTCGGGAGATCACGATTTCCCCTCAACCCCACCTCCACTCCCCCACGTCTCCTTTACTCCCTAAAGACAGCAGCCCCAGGAAAGCCATCAAGCTAATCGAGCAAAATATGGGTCCTCCGTTCAAACTCTCTCAGCTTCCTCCTTCTCCCTGTAACACCCCCCTCCCACATCCCCCATGTCGTCCTCGAGGGAATTGCTGATGTTGCTTTTTCCTATACGTCTTAGGCTTAATGGATATGCCGCTGCTTTTGCTGTTTCTCACAGAGACTATGGGTTGGACAAAATAATAGAAACAAATGTATACGATACCCAAACATATGTGTTTCCATTATTTTGTCCAACCCCTGTAGATGCTTCTGCCAGAAACTGCTTGGGTTGGACAAAATAATGAAAACAAATCTGTTGGTTAACCGTACAGATCTATTTCCATTATTTCGCCCAACCCCTGTAGATGTGCAGTAGGGATGCCCTCCTGTTTACTTTGCTGTCTCCGCTCTATGCGCCGGAGGCAAAACAAATTCGGGGCGTATTTTCTATGCAGATGCTTCTCTGGACTTTTCTAGCAACCTTTTTCGCACAGTGGTGAACGCACGGGTAAAGCTGAGATATTTGGATGATAGGCTTACCTTTTTGTGAATGTCAATTAGGTATTTGGGCGACTTTCGGTATGCACTGTAAATGAGGGTGACTTTTAAACGGATCACTGGAGTTGACTAACACTACAATTAACAATTTAAACCTGCAAGTAGCCTTAGAAGGGCCCTATGGCGGGGTAAAATTAAAAAAAAAATTAAAAAGTACTTTCGAACTACACACAGTGTAACTGTAACTATATTATAATTAGTTCGAAAGTACTTTTTAACCATCTTTTTTAAACATCAATCATCATTTTTAAGTATCTATTATCTGTCTTCGCGTGTTCTACACATCATCAATTTGATGAACATTTTTTTTTTTATTTTATCGTCATTTTGGCGTTTAAGTGTTACTAGGTAGGTTTATGGTTGGTTGGTCTGATTGGTCCAAAATATTTAAAATATAATAACTGTTCATTTTTTTAGAATTGGCTTAATTACAATAATTTTGTTTTTTAAACATTTTTTCACGGAATTTTTGTTTTTAGAAACGTTCATGCCAATTTTCTGCTTTCTGCACTTTTTTTGTCTAAAGTATCAATGTCTAAAAGCTAAATGTGCATCGTTCATGTGCCAGTCTAGAAAAATTAAACTTGCAGAAATTACTTTAAAGCGAAGGCAGGGATCACATGAGGCGATTTAAGTCTCTCTCTTTTATTTTACAATGCCCAAAAAAGTTGTCACTTTATTTTCCGATTCCTAACGTAGTGAAATTAACCTAACTTCTTAAAAAATGATGCTATCTTCATTAAGCTTTGGAAAAAATATAGCGAAACATTCCTTTCAAACTGCGTGTAAATAAAGCAAGGAAAACTTCAAACGTCATGGTAATGGTGATTACTTGTCTTAGATAGTACCACATGTTTATGTCTTTCATTGAATGTAACGATTTGAATAGGTTATTGTGCTATATTCATTCATTCATCAAGATTTCATTACACCGTTGAACAAAATCGCTTTTATGGCGTTCAATTTCCTGAACTGCTTTAGTTCGATTAGTGAAAATGGGCTCAACCTAAAAGACATTTTACGTATCGCTATTTTTATAGCTGTTGAGGTATAGCTGCATTTTCGGGACATTTCGAACAAAGTCGCTTTGATCGGTTTAACTTGTAAGCGAACCTTTAGATTCGCGGAAGGCAGTGATACCCGCTTTACGGTTTTTATACACATGTTTATAGTAATTTAATTAAATATTTTTTGCTCCCCTACACATAATTCGCCTGGCAGTAAGTATTGTTTGGTGATTGTCAGAGAATTACCTGTCGTTCTTTTAAGAAAGTGAAAGTCACGGTGAGATTTCTTTTTCTTGGGCGTTTCTGTCCGTTTTTTATACATAAATTTCTGGTTGTCATTTACTTGGTTGTGCAACCTTAAAGAAACGATTTTCTTAACTGCGAACGGCTAAGGCGCTAGGAGAAAAACAAAGATTTTTCCGAGACCAAACATTTTTTTACTGCGATGAATTAAATAATTGCTTTTTCTGCACTGGTGTATTTTTCCTGTGATGGGGAAAGTTCTAGGGGAAAAAATTACTTTTTGGTAAACTTTGATTTAATAATTGACAACCCAAATTTAATTTAATAATAGCTCATTAATAATTGAATTGCTAAAATAAAAAACTTTAAATTAATTACAAAATAACTTAACTTTTTATTAAAAAAAATTCCGAACAGAGAACGGCGCTAGGAGAAAAACAGGCGTTTTTCCGAGATACATTTGTCAGTATAGTCGTTAAATTACCTATTCGTTATTTCAGCACGTGCATACAGTGTGACTGGTGCGCCGGTTTCGCGCTAGGGAATTAATATCCCCATAAAATTGTAATGGCATCGTAATTGTTGTTCCCTGAACTCATTTCGTGTACCGACTACGAAGTAAATAGAGGGCTGCGTTGGCGAACCCAAATAATGCATATGGGTATTATAGTTCCGAGAAATGAAAATGCTCTCCTTGATCTAAATAATGAATTCAATTTGCCGTTTGTGAAATTTATATATTTTTCTTTCATCTTCACGTTTTTTTTCCCCACATGAAATGCTCTTCACGTGCTCTTCATGTTGTTCGTTGGATGATACAAAATAGTGGAAACTGCTCTATACGGTGTACAAACAGATATGTTTCCATTATTTTGTCCAACCCCTTTATGTTGGGGCTGACTTTCTGTGGCTGACGACGAATTTGCTATGAGCACGAAGATTGGCTGCGACCGCTCTGTAGGATGACGTAGTAGTGGTAGAAAAGCTCGAGACCAATTACATTAGCGGTTTTTATGAGCGATCTTTTTTGGCTTCCTCATAGTCTAAATTCCATCGGCACTTGGTAAGAGTTTAGAGGTTGGTTTGGGGGAGGGATCGAATCGGTTAAGTTTGTCAACTGTGCATAAATAGGGACCAAAGAGGGTAGATGGTTAGAGTGTCGGAGTGGTGGGTTGGTATCGCATTATCCTGGTTTGATAAATACATTTGATAATACGTAAATGTAGTAATAGTAAATTTAATAATAAATATGTTTGATAATAAATAAATTTAAATAAATAGGTAACTGAAATGTTGAAAGAAAAATTACAAAAATAAAATTAAAAACTTTAATTATAGTTTCAAAATGTTTTAGTCGGAAAATCATATATTTGAAATGCTGCCGTAATTATAATACGATATTTTCCCGGCGTGATTAATACTGTATTTTTACGTCCATGACTGTTTCAGATGATAACGAATAAATTGGCTCTTTTTCCTTTGTTTGAAATATCTTACCTCGAGCGAATCTACCATTGTTGCTCATTCTTCACCTAAGACACCACAGCTCGTGGAGAATATTTTCTTAGCCCGCGACTCTCTTATTGCTTCCAATTAGGAAATTTTTCAAAGCGGGGTGCGCGTCGCACGTGTCATTCCCCCCTCCAGCACCACTTTTAACCTCCTTAATCAAAAGAACATCGTCTTGAAGTGACATACAATGAATTATTATTTTCGTCTTAATGTACTGTCTATTATCCGCACGTGCAGCGCTAGATGTGCTTGTGTGAGCACGTGCGGTTTTCCAGCAGCATTCGAGCGCGCACGTGCACACCGTACCTTCACGTGATGTGCACATTTGGTGCGCCTTAATTCGGCTAATTGATTGCAGCCGTGTTTTTGTTAGTGGAAATTAAACTGTCGCACTGCTCGGGTTTCATTGGCGGCGGAAGCTGTGTGGAAAAAACGAAAAAAATAGGTCTCATTCGTTCGGATCTCTCTGGAAGCCCAATAACAGCAAGATTAAACCCAATTCCATCCAAACCAATTATGCCTACTTGAGGCGTATAGGCGAATTTTTTCTTCTTTCGTTTCATCCCTCCCCTCTATCTCTTCACCAATGCTTTCTAATTCGTCAACGTTACGGGAGATGCAACTACGTGTTGGGTTGCAAATTAGTGTTTAATTGTGCACATCCATTGAGCAGTTGGGATGTTGTCGTTTTACTAGCGTCTGTCCTGAGACCAAGTGATATATGAGCACGTAAATTGAGAGCTAATGCGCCTGTGAATGAAAAACGGTAGTCCAGCTTACTAGACTTTACTGTCACGTGCATTGTCACGTGACAATTTGTTACACACTGTTAATGTCACGTGTCAATTTTTGCGGCGCACCGTTTTGACGAATGTAAAAATCTGTTATGTTTGGCTCGTTTTTAAGAAATTTTCGACTAGTGGACGAAACATGTACTACTCGTCGTAGTCCATTCGGTAGTGATCCCAGGATCGATTCCTGGCGCTGAATTTCTTCTTCATTTTCTGGAAATTCTGGACCTGAATCTCTTCTTCAATTTGGTGCAAACGTTACCCTTAGACATTGCTATTTTATTCTGTGGTTGCCAAAAAAATTAAACTTTTTTATTACATTTTTTTAATTTTTTCCGAACTGCCATCTGTGACGACGGTATCAACTCCAAATATACAGATATTAACAGAAAAATAACAGAAATATAAGAAAATATATTAAGTGTCAAATTTAGGGAATACATAATACTAACTTTAGGGAATTCTGATAATTTTGGCTCGGGGGTCACAGGAGGTTACTCTATCAAGTTGTTCTCGCTCGTCTTATTTCATTGTGTGCCCCTCCACCCCCAACATTCACCCCCCCTCCCTATCCTCTTCGTTGCTTTAATTGTTGAGCCATGCTCACATTTAGGGAGCCGCCTTTTTTATTATTCCGAGAGAGGTTGAAATGTTTCTCGTGTTTTCTTCGGCTAGACGAGTGGTGGATGTTGTTGGCAATTTATTTAATTGTAACTATTAAGGTCGCGATCGCGTCTAAGCCTCTTCACCAGTGATCTCCCGTGTCTTAAAGCGATTTACTTTTGCGATGGTTACAACTCAAGAAGCACTTTTTCCAAGCTCCCTCACTTGTGTCTCGGCGTCTTAACCGCGCGGTATACGGATCTCAAAGAAAATGCTCTTATGTCTCGGGGAAAGCCAGCTTGAATGAGAACTGTCTCACGTTTCTATCCAAGTAATCTCAAGTTTCAGGACTTGTCGCCTACGATAAGGATTAATGAAATTACAAATTGGATGTTTTATATTTTTATCAGAATTTAGTTACCACAATCTTATTAATTTCTTACGTTTGAAGATATGTACAAATAATGTTCGGACTGGGTTTGACGTGTAGCACAGTGATGTTATGGTTGCACGTCCTATTGTGACTGGAATGACATTATTTCTACATATCTTCAAACGTAAGAAATTAATAAGATTGTGGTAACTAAATTCTGTAATCCGACGTTCTGCGCCAGTATAACTAACAAGTGTGGTTATACGAAACAATACTTTTTAAAAATATTACGGGACATTACAAATGTGTCGCTGATCATCGAGTTATTGCCATTTTCGATTTGAGCGGTGATTCACCCTATTTATTGGTCTCACCTTGTATATGAACCATTACAAAATCAAATTGATAATGACCTAAAGAGAAAAGTAAGTTTGCTAAATAAGTACACTGTTCTAACATTAATTATAAGAAATTTTTCCAGGCTCCTAAAAGTATTAAGCAAAGTATTTGCAATTCCATTAAAAGTTTCGGGAAGAAATAAATCACGTAATCCCAGCCCCATAAAATGGTCATCTCTGATATAATCCGCAGTGAATATATATACTGTGCATGTACTTTGTACAAATGGGAACACATGAAACGAGAGATACACATAAATTCAAATCGATGACTCGAACGAGAGCCGATGAACGAAAAAGTGGGATATATCGCAGAATCGCAGAAGATTCATGTTTATCATGTAATTTTTATCTTACTTACAACTGTACTGTGAGTTTATAATTTAATGATATTTCTCGAAATCTCGTTCTTAAGAGACTCACTCTATTCGGCGATTTATTTAAATTCCTCTCGCCATTAAGTTGAGATGTGTCTCACTGAACTGAAATTGGCGTCACCCCTGAGCTTCCATTAGGGGAGTCCAAAGCTTAGGGGTGGATCCTGCAGCCTGGCTATTCCAGCTGCCATTCCCCTTCCCTTCCCTTCCCCGCCCCTCACATATCTCCATAGAGACACGAGGGGTGATTTTAAAAAAAGGAAGCCCCTGAAAATCTATCATTTTGCCGTGTGTATGCCCGCATTGCACTTGCAAATCAAAAACTTCCCCCTGAATTTCTCTTTCCCGCATTGTCGTTTCAATTTGAGAGATATAAGCGGACGCATTTGAAAGTATCTCAAACTAACTAACGAAATCTAATAACGAAAACATTAACATTGATCAGCAACGTGACGCTCTTATTCGCGAGAATAAAAAACGAAAACTACTTTAGCATTTTATTAATAGTAAAACGAAAAATCGCTATTTATGCTTCGTATGTACCAAGTACCGGTAATCGGATCATATTTTGCGTCCGTCAAACAAGTCACATTTTACACCTCCAAACCACGTGTATGAACACATCGAGGGACGAGTTAATTACTGCTAATGTAAACTGAGCGTCGCAAATTCAATTTCGAGCCTCAAAAGGTCGGGCGGCCACGACGTAATTGCGTTAGCTCGATTTAGCCCGTCTATGGAAAATACAGTCGGTGAACAGTTCATGTGAACAATTCGAACAGAATGACGGCCGGAGCAGGGTGCTCAATGAAAGAACGAAACGGTACACGAACAAAATATAAAACGTACAGTAAAGGACAATTGAAATCTAAAATAATAGCGCAATTGTTTTCGTACCAAAGAAAAATAGTAAATGTGGAAGAAAGAAAGCTTTATTTTTGATTCGTTAAGTTTGGTTTAAGGAAAAACGCGAGAGACTGAAGTATTTCCTGTATTATAAATTGACTAAATAAAGAAGAAAAATATTATCAAGTTAACTTGGTGATATAATAAAATAAGTTAGGAAACTACTTCTCTCTCGGCAAAATAATTTTCTCAAGAAAATAAAAAATTTGAAATACTATCAAGTCTGTTGTATTTAAACATCTTTGATCAAACATGAAGAATTGCAGTGAATATCACTGCAATTCTTCATGAACGAATTGAATGCCCCCGTCGGCCCCCAGTGACTCAGTGGGTATGGTCACATTCTACTGAGCGGATGGTCTTGGGTTCGATTCCCGGCGAAGGCTTTCGTTTACTCGATCCTGTGGTACTGGCGTCACCCCTGAGCTTCCATTAGGGAGTCCAGAGCTTAGGGGTGGATCCTGCAGCCCGGCTATACCAGCTGCCATTCCCTTCCCTTCTCTGCAGTAATCATGTAGTGATGTATGCACTACGGTGATTTAAAAATAAAAAATATGACAAACTATTGCAACTAGTAGGTTGCAAACAGTTTTGAAAAAAAATTCCAGTGGAATGAAACATTTAAACTTGCTGACTTATAAGACACTTTATAGTCGCAATCTACGCCCTTTCTGAAACTCACCTCTCTGAACAGTTGTTCCAGCTCCCATCGTTCGCGGCAGCTCATGTCCCGCGAGCCGCGACCGGTAACGGAAGTCATTGACGGCGACCAGGCCGACGTCAGCCACGAGTAATCCGGATGCTCCGGTTCGTCGATGCCGGCGTCCGATCCACCACGTCCGGCGGCGGCGCGGTCACGATCGCGTCGCAGCTGCACTTGGTTCTCCACCTCCTCCAGCAGACACTCGACCACCCCGGGCGTCACGCGCGGATTGGAGTGACCGCCGGCCTCCACGTTCCGTTTCTCGCGAAGCCAACTGGCCGCCATCTTGTAATCTCGGTTCTCGGCACTTCACGTTCTCCTATCGGAACGACTGACCACCACCTATAAAATTTAATGAACAAGCCATGTGATGATATTTTACCACAGATGTTCATTTGCCTTGATTAAAAAAAAAAACTGAATATAATTTTTTAAAAAGACTCTTGGATAAGCAGTTGGATGATAACTTGTATGACTACTACGTTCATTTGCCATGTGACAGATAATACCGGTACATTTAGTGGTAGAATCGTGGCAGTTTGCCTCATAATTTTTGCAGAACAGCTATTTTTTTAATTCCAAATCACTGTAGTGAATATCACCACACTGTAGTGACTATCACCACACTGTAGCGACTATCCATCGTGTTGCTATGCCAC
>JAUJYS010001331.1:0-17823 GCA_033995665.1 Melogona broelemanni | reverse complement strand
GCCACTTGATGAGATGTACAGAAAACCTTTTATGACAAGGTTAGGCATGACAAAGGTAGGGAACTCGATTTTATTTAAATAGATTGCAACCTGGTAGTGTAAAAATTAACATACGAGATTAATTGTCCGCTTTGAGAAAAATTGTTAGATGAACGAATTCTTGAAATTCAGCTTCCCCGATTCCATTCACCCACCAACCAGCAAGAAAAGCCATTAGCCAAACATCAGCCCGATATCTCGCTTCCCCGCATGGCATTGTCCGCTCAAGAAGCTCCCCCGTTTATTGGTTTCGCCGCAATACACCACGCTAATGCTTGGCAGCATTCGTATACGGCGAAGCGAGGGCGACCACACACGCAAGGTAAACAAACGGCACAGCCGCCGCCACACACACCGAAAATTAACGGGAAGACCGTACGCGCAGCGCCGCCCACCGCGCGAATAATTAGTCCCGGGGCATTCATTAAGGTGGGAGACAAGGGGGTGGAAAGACGCAACGCGAGGATGTGCCTCTCGCGTCCCATTATTGAAAGGATCCCCGGGAGCCCCTCCGGCCGATCGTATCCCGGGCATCGCTCTTACTCGTCGGGAGGGAGTCCGTAGATTTTGTTTCATTCGCACGTGATCATGCGTGCGCACATTGGGATAAATGCCTGCTGGTACTAGCCAACGTTAAAACTAAGGTGCCATTCGGCGAAATCATTCATACAATGCCAGTATGCAAATTACGAATCATCGTTCAATGGCCGTGCTGGTGATGATCATTGTTCAGTGCACCTTTCCAACTAAACTTCCTAGGATTATTCGTCCAAAACTTTAATTTCAGAAATTGTCTTATGTTTGATAGGTTGGTCTATTATGTTTGATAGGTTGTTCTATTATTTTTGTTGTTAATCCTTAAATATATTTTTTTTAATTTTAAAAACGTGTTTTTGGTACTGTTTAAGAAAATTGTGAGTGTTTCCTGACATGCTGGATTTTTGAATACGACATTTACAAACGTGATATCATTTTTTTTTTGTCTGCATAATTTTGTCTCATTTTCTAATACCATCAAGTCGGTTGCAATGTGGGCCCCTTCGCTATTTACAATTATCGCTTACGTGTGTGAAAAGGGTAGAAATTGTTATTAATTTTTAATGGTTCTAACTCGATTACAATTCCAGTCTCGCCACTCATTAGTACCAAACGGAGATATTTCGAGACATAAAAATGCAGGATTTCTCTCAACAATTCTATTCGTTAATGATAATCTGTTTCATTTTTGTCTTTGCAGGTTGGTCCCGTGGCGAGCGTTCGTGAGATCTGGGCCAGCGCGCGACTCGAAGTCATGCGTAAGTATTGCTATAGAAATGGCCCTACAACTATTCTTTAGAAGTATCTCACCCGTTCTCGTAGACACAACACGCGTGCAAGTGACTTTGAAAACGCCAGCCGAACATAATAATTCATAGATTTATCAGACCTCATTCCTTTTTTTTTCCTTTTTTTTTCGCGATATCAAGCCTACTTGAATGACTTACAGCGGTAGCTCTCCTACACGAACAGTTCGCGATTAATAATAAACTCGACTAAAGATGAATAACCGACGTCGAATAATGAAATATAAAAAAAAAAATGTATAGATCTCCAATCTGGCCCGCGGCCAAACGTATATCACGTCGCGTCGCGACTTTCTATCGTTTTACGATATCACGTGACATCCGGAAACAAATGTTCGTAGAAAGGAGGAGAGGGGAGGGAGAGGGGCAGTAGTCAAAGTTAACGGTCTTATCGCTTCGATTTTATAGGGGGGTAAATACACCCGAGACCGTACCCATTGTTTCTCCGTATTACGTTCCTGTTAAAATGAAATGTCGCCGCCGCTCGAATACGCATGACAATATCTCGTTTTTACGGTCACGGTAAATCCCGTCAGCACTGAATGGACAGTATGCAAAATACAATCTCCTTCCCCAGAGAGCCGCGTCCCCTGGAGTCCCTTTTCCCCCCTTCTAGCCGATTACATTTGACGAAACTAATCAAAGAAATTTTTAATAACGACCATACGTACGCCGTCTATACGTCGACGATATCATTTTGGCTACTTTCATTGCCCACTGCGCTCAAATTATTCCACTCTCAAAACCAGTGGCAGAGAATATATTCCGCGGCTCTATATTCCAGTATATCGTGTCTCGTGTAGGCGGCGGCAGCAACGACGTCCGACGCCCGTTACTTGCCATTCATGCGGGCGGCCCACCTAAACTAGACCGATGCACAGTATATATTGAGCACCTGGGAGCTATAGGCGAGCAATTTGCCGAAGACCTTTCGCAGTAATGAAGTCACAAATGAAACTATTGCGAACGGCGCATGGGAGAGCCATTAATAAGCGTTGCTAGGCCTGTAGGCGCGCCCAGACATGGGGCATCGAAAGATCAGAGCCGAACTAATGGTTGGAGAAAGGATGAGGGGGGGGGATATTTTTCTTGTGGTCGAGACAGAGAGGCCAAGCAGTTAGCAGAAAGGTATTGGCTGCTTGTGTAGTGACACTGTCTTTGGCAAGTGACAGCGGAAAGCAAATTCCTATATCTGATGAATAAAAAGTGCCTTGCTTATATTCCAACTACTTATTTGTTAATTAGTTCAAAATTTAATAAGTGATCGCTGATTTAAATTGTCGCCGTTGGTGGCGATTGAAGTCGCATCGGTGACAAATTATTTTTTTATTTTTATTTTTATTCCAGATCACTGTGCAATACAATGTGATCACTGTGATCACAATAGCACTACAGGAGGTTATTGTACCCCTCGTGTCGCTGTGGCGATATATGAGGGGCACATTCCAGTACCATAGAATCGAATAAACGAAAGCCTGCGCCGGGAATCGAACCCGGGACCACCTGCTTAGTAGTCTATGACCATTGCCACTGAACCACGGAGGCCGCACTTGTTAACGCGGTTAATAATTGTCGACAGCAGATTAAAATTAAAACTTATTAAAAAAGAAGATCAACAATAGTTTCACTTATGTTTGTGAACATTGTCTATAAATCTGATTGATACATGTTATTACCAAAAAAGCAAAATCGCTATCGATGTTTAAAAGAAAAATCGCTTTGATCAGTTAAGGCTAAGTACCTCTTACGGTGTAACGGTATATACACAAACCGAAATCATACGTTATATTTGGAAGCTCAGTATATTATCCGCTATATGTACTCGTATATACCATACACGTACGAGATACGCAAGCCAATACGGCAATACAAAACAAGTTTTTTTCTTTCTTTGCGATTTATTGCATCAAGTGTGTCAGTGATGAAAACGTACCCCGGGCAAACGTATATGTTAAAGGTAATTGCGCCCAGAACACCTTTCGGAAAAAATAAGTTTCATGAGCTCGGTGAACAAATCACTCGAAAAACATAAGCAGGGTAGCGCGGTAGCGATTAGCAAATGACTTCGAGGAATCGATCGGCGGATCGATACGATCGATAAATCAGATAGGTGCGATTGAAAAGATCTCGCATTTGAGGTAGTCACGGCAACCGATAGTTTCGCACTATGTCTACCACAGGACATTACATGCCCAAGGTGCTTAAACTAAGGTTCAGACACGTTTCTTAGACTAAGACTCAGACAAGGTTCTTAGACTAAGATTCAGACAAGGTTCTTATATCTAAGAACCTTAATAAAAATATTGATTGATCGGATTATCTAATCGATAATACGTGGTTCAGTAATTTGCCTATTTCATTTTTATAATTTGTTTAATTATCCCTTGAATTAATTTATTATTAAATGAGATACATATAACTCATACAGAATATATCGCTTAATTGCAGCGTGCAATAAAAAACCCGATTAATCGGACAAACTAATCGATCTTACGTAGCTCAAAAATTACGTTATCAGCTTTATTTTGTTTAGCATATTATTTACTATATTTTTAATAACATCCCTTATTTCCAAACTGAGGCTGACTAATTTACTTGGCTGGCTTACAAAAAAAAAAAAATTAGTTCTGCATCTCTGGGTTTAAAAAAATGCGTCGATTTGAAGGTTATGTCGTTTGCCAATCTCTCCCCCTTCACTCAGATTGTTGTTGATTTTTCATTCTTTGAAAGCCAGCTATTCAAGACGCCACATTTCCCCCTCCTTGCTCAAACAACTGATCTACTTTTACTCGCCCCACATTTTTCGTTTCGATTAATTGTCGTCTGTTTTGATAGCCGGTCGCGCGCTTGCGTACTGGGCACACACGCCTTTTCGTGTCTGCAGCGATTCCAGATTGGTAATAACGCGTTTTAATCAGATTTATCTGGAAAAAGGAACCCGCTCTTTTATCGAGAGGCAATGCGTTTATTTTTTGTGTTTGTTTGTTGCGTTCCAAGGCATTGTTAATTTTCTCGTCAGGTTCGTGCATAATTGAGTTGCTAAAATATATGTCTAGGAGAGCAAGTAGTGGTTTCACCAGCTGACAACAATGCTTCGAATTGTCAGCGGGTAGAGAGAATCAATTGGCAATACTACAGTACATGTACTTCAGATAATACTTCGATTGAATAATAGTTGGCATTGTCTATGTTCTTATTTATCGTGTAATATTTGAATTAAATAATATGTTAGACTGAAGCTTACTTAGATTCCTAGCATATGGCATTGAAACTATGAGATAGGTTTTCAAGCTCAATAACTTTCTTGGAAAATTAGAAAATCCAGCATGTTGAACGAATATATATATATATATATTTATTTATTACGAATTAAGCGTATTTTAAAACGTTTGAAATATAAAAACGACCAAACAAAAAAAAAAAATTGCAGTTACTTTTATATTTTGTGACAATAATGTGTACACTCAATATAAGTTTGGTGCATGTTTATTGTTACATCAGCTATTAGCGTTATGCAATGTGTCATACGAATATGATTTTTTATGTGTTGGCCTAGGGGACTTAAAAGGGGGGTAATGACGCTAAACTCAATAGAAAAATATAAAAAACCAACTACTTTTTCGTACGACCCCGATGGCCAGAACAACGAGTTCGAACTCGTTTTTTGTCTTAACACAATGACATTCGATCTGGTGAGCTTGGTAAAAATTTCACTGCTTTTTAAATGCTTTTTTATAAAAATTATAAATGTTAGAAAGATGGACGATTGATAGAAAAAGCCTGACGGTTCAGATGAAAAGTTGTACGCGCCACCATCTCGAAGGTCTTCGATAGATAAACGTTTGGAAAAATTATGTGACTGGCCAAAAACTTTGATAACCGTTTTGCGGGTCACACGCATCAGATGTAGAAATTAGTGTTACATAAATTATATAGTTAGGGCACACGTACGACTACTAGTTCATGCGAAACCTGACTGCGTAGCAAGTTCCATAAAAAAATCCAGTTAAGCGTTCCACTTTTCTAATAATGATAATTGTTTTTAAACCATTTTTTTATCCAATACGGATTTTAATCCGTATACATTTACAATTCAAAGTATATATTTTCAACTAATTTTACATATATTGATTCCCATAATGACAGCCATTGATGATATGAAGGATTTGATATGAAGGATTTTGTAAAATTTGTAAATGTTAGAAAGATTTTGTAAAATTTAAATTCATCTTCATTTATATATATTTCTTCCTTTTCGTCAAGCGATTGATTATGCAAAAGATGTTTATTTTCCATTACATAATTTTTACGATAGTCGTAGCTCTGTGGTAGATCATCCGCCATGTGTGCAGCGATCTCGGGTTCGATTCCCGACTCGGGCTTTCGTAATTCGATGACGTGGTAATGGCGAAATGTGCCCCTCCACAATTGATCAAGCGATTTTAGGGGTAGAATATCCTGTTGTGAAATTCACTTCAGTAATGACTATCATTGATTGTCAATAATATTTTTAAAATGCATTATTAAACGAAAGTGGCGTCGGGTTAGAGAATCTCTTGTTGTGAAATTCACTTCAGTGATGACTATCATTGATTGTCAATAATTTTTTTTAAATGCATCATTAAACAAAAGTGGCGTCAATGAGAAAATATAAGTATATATAGAATTAAATAAATATCAACTGAACAAATAAAATAAATCAATAACTGATTTTCATTTATTAAATTTTATTAAGTAGTATTCAGTTTCAATATTCTTGTAATAGGGATATTAGTCAAACCGAGCATTGACTTTGTACACTAGCTATTCGGGGTTCACATCAAACATTCTCCTGCTGACTTCGTCATAAGTATATATTTTTTATGGTTGTAATCACTATCGCAGGTTGGTATCCACCGTTTACGTTTATGTCTTTGCGGAGAGCGTTAATCCATCTACGGGTAATAGCCGTTGTTGCCTAATTATTGTTGTGTCGTTGGTCGCCACGTACCACACACTTTCTGTAGGTGTTTTGTTACGGTCGTAACTGAGATGATTTTCCAGCGAAAACATGCCGATATGCTTACAACCCCCGTGGGCGATTAATTTGTCCCGGTAATGAGGTAGCTCGAATCTCCGCGAGGCACAATATAGCACTGGCGAGGTCGGCCAGTTGCCTGTTCCACGTGAAACCAGAACATGCTGATTTATATTATTTCTGTCGCCGGTGATTTCCAAAATGGCGTCACCCTGTCCGTTGGGCAACATAGGGGGCGCTCCTATCGTTTAATGTCGATTTTTATTTTTATTTTTATGGGCAATGCCCTTTAACACCAGATGGCGCTCATTTCGTCAGATATGTTAACCGAACAATTGTCACAAAAGAGATTTTGTAGTTACAATTTCCATTCACCGTTAGGAGGCGCTAGTGCGCCTTAATATTTCACAGTATTATACCGAGTATTAATACGACTCGTCTAGCCCAGTCGGTATTGCAACCGACTGCGGTGCTGACGGTCACGGTGTTCGATTCCCGGTGAGGGCTCTCGTTTATTCGATCCTGGGGTACTGGTGAAAATGTGCTCCTCACACACGTGTTGCCACTACCACACGAGGGGTACAGAACCTCCTATGGAGATATTCACTACAGTGATCAGGAGTAAATTAAAAAATCCAGCATGTTGAAAACTGTCAATCTTTTCAATTGGAGATACAACAACGAAATTGTGATGACACATTTTATTATTCCTTTTATACTTTCCGCTTGGGCTGTATGTGTTCGACGAATTTATGATAATGAATGATGTTAGCGTAATCAGTGTTGTGTTAACCATTGGCTGTCGTCTTGACCACATGGTCTCGTGTTATCACAAGTCTTTCGGCTGTAGAACAAACCTTGTACGTGCGCGAGTAAACAACATCCATGAGCGGGTCAAAAGCTTTCATAATATATCATGCTGGGCGCGGTTGGCTACGTGGACACGTTGGCATAGGCGCTGTGCTTTTACATTAGATGGTACTTTGATCGTCATGGTCAATTCATTTGCTATTCTATTCTGTACGCTTTAAATTGAGGCAAAAATCAATTGAGGAATTCGTTTGAGAATTTCAGACGTCGTTTCGTCTTGCCTAGAAAAATTAGGTTCCACACGGGACCTTGAACGGGGGAAATTGTTAGATTTTAGTCTCTTTTTATAAACGCACCCAAAATATTATCTCGGAAATAGAACTTTTAGATGAGCATTGTACCAAAGTAAAGGATTGACCATCGAGCAAAAGTGACGTCGCTTGAAGAAGTCTAGTCGATTTCTATTTCTCGACGCGCCCAACATACGTTCTCGTATATTAATGAAAGTATAAGTCAAATGCTATAACCGGGTATTATCGAAAAAAATAATTAAGTTAAAAAAAAAACATGTCATTTTCTTCAAGTGATGACGCTTGAATCCCGATATATGGATTTCGTTTTCAAGACGCGCCCCACCTATAACCTCGCCCACCATGCAAATTAATGCGCCAAATCCGTGTAATACGGACCATAAGCTCCGAGCCACTGTTTGGTGCCATTTACAATGTTACCAGACAACTTAATGGTGGCAACTGCACTAGGTCAAGCAAAGAGGCAGACAACCATGAGGAATCTGCATTTTAAAACTGTAAAGGCCACCGTGCATGGTTGCGTGCACCGTTGGTTAGCCCTTAAGGGAAACCACGTGGACAAGTTTTTATTTTTCCACTCTCTCGCTCCTCCCCTTAACGTCTAAGGCGTTTCACTGGTAGTAAAATTGCGAATCTAATGTGGTTTGGCCGGATTGGGGGAATGGCGGCCATCTTGCTGGGAGAGACGCCGCGACAGTATTAATCGTTTTCTGCCGCGGGCGAAATAAAGTTGCTCCACTTTTCGACGAGCAAATAATAACCCAAAAAAATTGAAAACGTGACAATTTTGGTTGCTCGAACCCACAATGTTGTTGCAGGTAGCCACAGCAAGCCACCACAAACAATTCCATTAATTAAGTTGCCCCCTCCCTCTGCCAATAATTTAATGGATGTCAATTTAAAATTTTATTTATATTCTGTATTGTAATTTCCGCGAGATTCAGTCAATTATTTTCCACCATTAACAGATATAATCGACCAAGGGCATGTTCACCTAACACAGATTATACCAAACAAGATTAATGACATGCATGCGTCCATTAATATTAAATATACAGATATTAGCTCGTGACGTAACGAGGATAAAGCGACGATGACGGCTAGACTCCATGAAATGAAACAATATTTTAGACACATTACAGACTTACGAACGGACAAACTTGCTACAATCCGTAGATTTCAATTTTTTTTTCTATAAGGTTATTTTAGTTCATTTTCCACCATGCCTGCGTTCTCGAATGACTTCCAAGTCAGTTCAAGTGTCACCAAAAAATTAAAATATGCTCTTGAGGGGTGCGTTTAGCTTTCGGCAACGCGATCTGTACATAATTCAGGACAGGGCCTGCGATTTTTCTCACGCAAACAGTGCGTCGACAGGTATAAACTCGTCACGTGCGATTATGTCGTAACAGCCACACTTAACCACGCATGTCCACGTAGCACGTGCATAAGTATAAATTAGCACGCGCCACGTCAAATCGTAATGGCGGCGCCCATGGCACAACTAGGTCATAGTTACTACATTTGCGACATCAACACTATAACAAAGAAATAGTAACTTTTCACAACCTTTGGATTATGCACATCGAATTAGATACATCAATTTCCGTGACATTGACAAACAAATCGTAAAAACACTGACTGAGTTAGAAATAACCAAATATATTTATATTGAATATATTTATATTAGAAAATTTATATCTATATTAGAATAGGACCTAGCTTCGCCCGGGATAAGGGAGAGGAAATTTATTTAAAAAAAAATTGGTTAATCAAGATCCAGCAACTGCCCGGGTTTCTGTTTTGGGTTTGACTAAGTTTCTTTCGGGTGCCTTTGGTTCTCCTAAATTATAGTATAGATGAAATGGGGATTTCGATTCAGTGTTTTTCGATCTGTAATGTGTGTGAACGTGGGAATAGCTTCTCTTAACGGACCCACAACATATGCCACATCGGCTATTTATTTTGGAGAGCGGACAGGTTATCCTTCAAAGTATTGGCCATAGGTACAACACAATACAATTGACACGAAAAACCTGCAGGACACCTGGGTAAAGCCAGAGAATAGATTGGCGGGGAATATTTGCGTTGGGAACATGATATGCGAAACGTATATGTACGCGGTGAATATATACAATGTAATAGAAATGGCTTAAAAAAGTGGTTCAATTAAGTGGCACTCTTTTGTCTTAAATGTTCTATAGACGTGTGACGCGATAAAGAAATTAAGGAGAAAAAAAAAACGAGACGCTCATAGGCGTAAATATATGACCATTAATTTCCATGAATAGTCGCAAATTCGTGTTGGTCGGGATTGGGTAGATAGATAAAGTCGTTTCGCTGCAGGACTGGAATTTTTAGGTGCTATAACGTGACTGACTTGCGTTAAATAATGTGCTCTAGAAAATTAGAAACATTTTTTGAATTAATATTCGACAATAAATAAGTCTAGAACGAAATACAAAAACGCATTTGGTTGTATAAAGACATTTCTATTAACATTTTTATTGCGAAACTGTTTTGGTACTCTAGCTTAAAATTTCTTTGAAATTGAATTGTTGAATGGATTGAGAAATATGCTTGAGTTTGTACATGATGCCTCTGAATTTCGACTTTTTAACCAAACTATGATTAAGATTTTTGAACAATAAATAATTAGAAATTAAGAAAAAACTACGAATAATAAGAATACTACACTGACATAAAAAATATAAGAATACACAAGTGTATGTGATCATCGGATCACAATATTTCAATGACACTTTCATCTGTTTGTTCTAAGCCTTCAGAGTTGAGTCTGACCAAGTTGCAACCCCCACGTGCGTTGTTTAAGGCAGTCAGCCTCGCTGATCGATAATTGCGATCGGCCGTCGGTTAATTCTTAAAGCCATTTATTTTTTCGTTTTGTTTCTTGCCGGTGAATTTGAAAGTCAAAGTTGCCCCAATAATTACTGCGTGAAATCACTCTGGCATGACCGCTGGCGTAAATCCTCATGAGTCCTTAGTCCTCAGACCCAAGAATTAAATACGGTGATACGTTAACCGTATAAAGATTCATCCTGCGTACAATGATCGAATAGTTTAGATTCATATGGTAAGCCTGCTTTGAAAATGGAAATAAAAATGCACCACTTTTCGAAAATGGTTATAGTGCTATCGATTCATCAAATCATTTTTCAATCGATTTTTTCATTACATACGATACTATTTTTAAAAAAATTGTTTAAAAAAATTCAACTTCTTGGCAAAGAGGATAATGACCATTATATTAAAAATTCAATAACGCATCGCAATTTCTGGAAATCAATAGTCCAAAACTATCGATAATTTTTGTTGCCATCTGTCTAAAAGTAAGTCTGCGCAATTATTTGTAAATTACTTTGATTTAATCTACCGCAGTCACATTTTCTTACAAATGATTGCGTTGCGTTATTAATATTATATTTTGCTTACGTTATTCACTGTC
Source organism: Melogona broelemanni (assembly GCA_033995665.1). Lineage (NCBI taxonomy): Eukaryota > Metazoa > Arthropoda > Diplopoda > Chordeumatida > Chordeumatidae > Melogona > Melogona broelemanni. The sequence goes on along the minus strand of JAUJYS010001331.1, from coordinate 6,837 downwards.
CATAATTGTTAAGCAATTAACATAAACTGCCATCTTGAATTTGGCCGATTTTGTTTCACATCTACTTCTAAAGGTGGCGCTGTCACTTTACAAAATGCAGCAACGCCAGACAGGAAGTAAAATGATCCCGTACAACAAGTTTCATTCGCGAATAATAAATAAACACCTGTTTAGTGTTTGAAAGCTTGCCACCTCTCCTATACCTGGAGATTCGACGCAGCGTTAACTAAGTATAGTCGGTAGTTTAAATTACTTCCTTGACAGAAACGTGCGCCAGGTTTAAATCATCAAAACTTGTCACTGACTAAATTTGTGCAAAATCGGAGACCCACGCGCAAAAATACCGGATAAAATGCATGACAATTTTGTTTGCTCATCACACATAGTGTAGAATAGAGTTCTCCAAAGACACCTGCCTAAATTTTCTTTGAAGTAAAAAAAAAATCGATGAAAAAACCCAGAGTCATGGTGCGTTTTGAAAATCGAGAAATTCTTGGATGGTTGCGTGTAGTGCTCGTGCTGCACCAAGTCCGGCTTGTACGTGATGGGCCGACGTCATCGGGTGACGTCACAGCTAGTCGTCATCATTTTTGGTGAGAAATCGCCGTTTTGGACGCCTGACCATTCGCGCCCGCACGGGTCGCACGTGTTTTTCGATTCGATAGGAAAGAAGATAGAAAAAAAAAATAAAAATAGAGGCGGCCAAGGTTGCTCGGCTAGCTAAGTTTATGCGTAATTATATTTTTCGTACATGCATGAATATGCAATGTGTAAATGCTTTTTAGAAAAAATAAAAAGAAAAGGCCAAATTCTTCCTGTGACCATAAGCAACGTAAAATAGTTAGTAAGCTAAAATCCAAACAGAAAATGGCATAATTCAAAATATTATAAAATTTCTCATCGATTATCGAATTCTATCGATTATATATTACCAATCTTATCGATTATCGATTAATAATTGTATTGTATATAGATTAACAATCGTATCGATTATCGATTAATAATCATATATACATTATCGATTAATAATCTTATCGATAATCGATCAAATCATATATCAAACATGCGCAAATCAAAGAATGATCGAGCCTTTTATGGAAATACAGACATTCTCAGGAAGATGCTGCTCTATGCTATCAGAATAGAATTACCGTGACAGGCATCGTAATAGTAAACTAAGTTTATTTCGTGCAAGATGCAATTAAGACAAGACAATTACTTAAAAAGTGCGCTAGTAAATTTTTTCAAAGTTTAAGTTTTTCCAAGAAGCGACTCGTATGTGGCTCTAAATTTGTATTGCATAATGCTTGTAAATATAATGTGTTTTTTTAGTTACAAATAACGCTACTGGCCAAAACGTGCACTGTTTATCTATTTAAAAATAAAAATACTATACTTCTCGCTCTGAAGAAGCGCTTTTCTATCCTTTCGAGTTTTTTTTTTTAAATCACCGTAGCGCCTAGTGCTTTACAGGATTACTGCACCCTCTTGTCTCTGTGGATATATGTGAGGGGCAGGGAAGGGAAGGGAAGAGGGATGGCAGCTGGAATAGCCAGAAGAGTTGCAACGGAGTCAATTACTCAGCTTGCCAAAATTATACTTCACTTTTTGCAATGCCAGCCTTCCCGGCTTTTGCACTAAATAAATCCCACCACCACGTAATAGCACCTGTGGTACTTTCTATTGAAAATATTCTAAGCCTCCATATCACTCCAAAAAATTGTAAACCGTCAGAACTTAATCGCATTGTGTTGAGGAGAGTACAGGTGAATCTCAAAAACATAAAACGCGTAGCGATTTCTTTTTTTTTTTTCTTCCTCACTTCATTTTGTGAATGGGGTTTTTCGTTGTGGAGAGTAAAATTGGGCACATCATCTTTTCTTGTTTTGTTGTGAGTGCCTCCGTAAATGGCGAAAAAAAATCGAAAGCTCTCACAGCTGCTTCGAAATCTATTTTTTTTTTCCCTGGCCGCACATAAATTACCCGTCGTTGTCATTTGTGGGGTTCGGCATGCAAGGATTAAGCAGGAGGCGGTCGGTTGTTTAGGCAACGTTTTCGCCGACGAGACTAGAAAATGGAGATTTGTATTTTTTATGTTGTCCCGTGGAGACACACGCCAAGATAGACTCAAAAGAAAGCGCTCGCTCTATAATCAACCCCTCCTCTCGAGAGATAAATATAGAACGGGTCGTTATTATCGTGAGCGTTTAATAACTCTCCAAATTTACAAGCTGTTGTATTAGTGCCACCGTATTTATTTTCTTCTTACTGCATTGGCCGAAAGATACATTGTATATTTGTAGACGCCTCGATTGGCGACGCTTCGTCTAACTCAAGATGACGCAACGAAAGCAGAACAATTTTTTTGAAAATGTAGGTGGTTATATCCAGTGTTGGGTAGGAACGGCAAAGGAACGTCTCCTTACAAGGAATTCGTTCCTTTTCTGTGGAACGTTGGAACGTCTTCGTTCCTATTTCTAGAAAAGAACGTTGGAACGCCCATGTCCCTTTTTTAGGAATGTCCAAGGATTTAGGACGTTCGATTCGATACCTAACGAGTGTTAAACGATGTTAAACGTTTGAAGGAATGGAACAAAAGCATTCGACAAAACCTGCTTCTGTCCATTTTGCATTATAGCTTATTGACGGCGTTTTAATCTAAAAATTGAAATTTAATTTTGGTGGGGATTTAATTCACGTAGATGGATTAGATCACGAAATTTGAGTCTTTGTGAGTATGACCCATGAAACCTAGTTTCTTAGGTGTTAATGCATTTGTCCAATTTTACAATCTATTGGAAAACTCAGAAACATCTGCTCGAGTCTGGAGACGGGAATGGCTAGCGATTAAGTTGCCCCCGCGTCAATGTGCCAATTAAAGCCGCTCTCTGCCATTCCGGTCAATTTTCAATTGACGGCATATTCAGCACGTGATTCGGCAGGTGCGCAACCTTAATTTTACGAGCAAGGAAACAGAATTCGTACATTCGCTCATTCATTTCATTTTCATCCTTTATCGTCTATGAATGATACATAGTGTGGTGGGCGAATAGGTGTCGAAATTGGACGGGAAAGAAATGGCACAAATATTTCGGCCTAAAAATTGATATCGCACCTGCATTCCCACATCATCGAATCAGAACTGGAAAGGTCGCAGAGATCGAATTCATTCAATAACGTCTCATTTTTTCTCGTTTCTTCCTACTCTCTTTCTTGGCCACGATAATTGTCAATTGTGCGCATAACCGTGACAATGTGTACGAACGTAGATTAATCATTCACCCGGTGAAGTGCATTGGATGATAACGCATAAAAAACAACTACTATGAAACTTTCCATTTTTCATGCGTTTTTTCCTATCGCCATGTTCACGTAGGTTATGTTTTTTTCTAACGATTGCGAAAAGTTCGGAGGGGGTGGGAAATGGTGGTGGTGGGGGGGGGGGCGATTTTAGAATAGTTGTTCCGTGGCGTTGGTAGCATAGTGTTTGCAAATGGTTCTTTTAAAATTAAAATCTAACTGATTTTTTAATTAAGAAACTACTGTTAAGGGGACTCATCAAAGAGCCTAGGGGACGACCTGGTAATTCTAAGATTAATCCTACATAAATTAAAATAAACAACTTTTCAAAGAAAAAATGAAGCGAAAAACAAAATAAAAACATTAGCCAACAAATTCAGACAACTGTAGCTTACAAATCCCGACCATGCTAATGATGTGTGGAGAAAGGATTTCTTACAAAAAGGCTGGTACAAAGTATACGTTTTGGTGAAAGCACGAAATATCTTCGAAATTCAAGCGACCTTCATAGCCGTACAGCGAAAGCCATTTTCCCCATTATCGTGCGCCATACCTTCGTAACATTACGTAGTTGTGACGTTTTTACATCAGGCCGCTGGCCGTACCTGAGGAGGAGATTTAAAAATGTGTTTTTTCAAACAAAATTCACATTATTATATCGATGGGACTAATTAACAGGAACGAATGAATAATCTGGTTGTCGAAATTTCCTGTTCATTAGTCGTTAAAACTTGATTTAACAAATAAATTGATGCATTTTTCATTTATTATGCTTTAAATTCTTGAGAGTTTTGTAGCAAACTTTCGTAAATTACTCATAATTTATTTTATCCGTTTTGTAATGAAATGTGGCAAACCGTATATCTTAAATACTCCTATTTAAATTGGAAATCATTTTGTTATTATACAATACACTGCATAACCAAAATGGCGAAGAAAAATAAATAGCAATTAGTAAAAGCGCTCAATTTGACATTTAAATGAATGTATTCCAGCTCACAGAAATCTATGACTGATTCTATTTTGATCCGAGTCTTGTTAATTAGTAACAAATCAATGTAAAAACTTTGGCTGCTATCTTGTGCACGAACGACACAAGACGGTATTGACAAGTGGCAGCCATTCCTGCACGAAACAAAAACTTGATGTCGCAACAAAACAAACGCTAACCTCCTTCGTAAATGCCAGTCTCTGTCGAAAGTATTGACTACATGTATATTTTGGATTATATTGATTGAATTCGTGCGATCTAGCTCATCCATTATATGAAAGTAGGGAAAACGCCTACATCGTGTGGATTTATTTATGTCAATTGAATTAGCTCATTTTGTCAGTATAAAATAAAATAAAGAACTTGCCTTTGATTTGTTTAGAGAAACACGAAGAATTTGTATCGGAATTTGTGCACGTCACATTCGTTATCACGATCACAAATATGCCTGAAGCAACTATTATTTGATTCTGCTATTTATCGTTAAAATGCACATAATAGGTTAATTTAGAAATAAAAAATAAATTATAAATATAAGATGAACCAAAGTACCATTGTATAAGAACGTTACAAAATGTGGGTATATGTTTTTAATATAACTCCACCGAAATGGAGGCGTCATTGCAGCGACATCTGTTGAGCGGTTAAATAATTAACGAGAGAATTGGTCGTTGGGCGCCATCTTGGAAATTTGAACTCTGTAGACTGTAGAATCGGATGAAAAGGAATAAAAAACGATAGTATTTAAAAATAAAGATATATTTGATAAAAAATAATAAACATTAATTTGGAATTTTGGAATGAATAATTTAGAAAAATGAATTTTTCACAGAATGTAAATGGATGTAATTCTATTACAGAATGCAAATCCGAGTCTGTTAGAACATGATTTCAATCTCACCCTGTATAAGACCATCTCGGCAGATGGGCAAAAACCGTTGTCTACCCAAACACATCACGAATTGCTCGCGTACAAAAGACACGACAGCAACCGAATGGTTTTAATTTGAGAAAGAAGACCTTGATAATGCAGAAACTGCGAATTAATTCTTACGGGGGGGTTGATGGGTTGGGGCGATGTGTAGCCGGAAAAAGTTCCCAGCGGAGATTCTCTCACGACAACACCGCCAAACAACAATAAACAGTATCCTTCTTTCAAAAAAATGTTAAGTTTTTCTTTTTCTTCTTTTTCCAACTCGCCGCATCTGCCTTCGCGTGAGTACCGGCAATCTTTATTTTTTTGCAAACCAAATTTGCCTTGCTTCAGAAATTTCGAAGATGAAATCGGGGAGCGTCGGTCAAACAAAACTATCCAAAATTCACTTCTTGGAACTGAAAGTCAAGCCGTGGGATCCGTGCCTTTTGTTTGGTGGTGCAAAGGAAACCAGGTTCCATCTACCATGATGAATATTATTAATTAATTTTTTATGCAGGCAAAAAAAAAATAAAATACGTGGAAGAGATTGTGTGGGGTTTGTGAAGTGTAAGATTTCGCAGCATTTTTGTGCTCGAAAGACCTAGGCCTAAGCTTGACCTGCAATGCTAATATCACCTGTTATTATTTATATCATTAGCTCGCCCATGTGTGGTTGTTGTAAATAAATGACTAATGTAAATATGTAACAAATGAATCATGATAATCTTAATCGCAGTTCAAAACCGCCAACCTGGACACTGCGTAATTCAGAGTTTCAGGAAAAACTAGTCGATTACCGAATGCATAATTCAATTTCCGGCAACAACTCTTTCGAGCCGAAGCCAAGGAATTCGCTAACCCATAGACAAATCACTCGGTCATATCCGATTCTAAGATCCTGACACGTTAATTTGGTCGTTATCTCACCGATAGTTTATAGTTTATATCCTCGGGCAGGTAGGTGGCGGTGTTCTGAAAGCTCGGGCTGTAGCAGCACGGTTAAGTCATGGCTGGACATATTATGCGTGCAGCATCGATTTACGTGCCATTGTTTAAGCCGCTAATCGTTCCCACCCATAATGGTGGTGCTCTTGGCCGGCCGCTCTCTCTCACCATTTAAAAAAGTCATTTTTGGCCATCCTTGAAATCCTTATTTCCCATGCGTGTTCCGGACCATGACACCGGTGCATGTAAATTACGAGTACGTGTTATTATCACGGTGGGTGGAGAAGGAGGATGGGGGGATTTCGCGTTACGTTTTTTTGTTTGTTATTAGACTGGTTTTATCTGATGTTTGTTTAAACAAATTAATTCTGGTTGCCTCCATATTTAATTATCTGCTAAAATTTATCGCGTTAATAAAATTTGTTCTGTTGATATGGTCTGCTGATTCGATTATGACTGTGAGACAGACGAATGATCAGTGCTGAGTTCGTTTCTTTAAAAAAAAAAATTAATCAGTTTAAGAAAAAGCGTGTATGGTTTTTCGGAGTAAACTTAATTCCTCCTAGAGCGATAACCGATATTTGACGTAATATAAAAGTGCCCTTCAATTTTGTACGAACCGATGGCTCAGTGGGTATGGGGACATGCTACGAAGCCAACGGTCCCGGGTTCGATTCCCGGCGCA
>JAUJYS010001330.1:0-17824 GCA_033995665.1 Melogona broelemanni | reverse complement strand
GGCCGGGTGGGGGTGGTGACGGGGGATTCGGACCAACGACATGAAAAGGTTAGAGGGCGAGACAGCGAAAGATTACGAAGAGCACGTATTTTCCGATTGTTTCCATTGCGATTGACACTAGTTAAAAAAATTAATGAAACACTCTTTGCGTCTAAAAATTAGAGAGTTACGAGACAAATTCAAATTTAAACGGCTTACACTTTAACATACAGTCACATACACAGTGCATGTGTAAATAACACCTGAATAATTATTGAGCATTTCTCGTAAATAGCTTAAGCGCAATTTGATGCACAAGTGATTGGATACTCTACGGGGCGATCACCCACACATGTACGAGCATAAACTGTTTACTTTATATATTTGTATATAGACATAAAATGCTATCTCCCACCAACAACGTTGTGTGTAATAGCCAAAACCACATCAGTAGCAACAGCCGACATCGTTTATAAGACCTTCACACACATTCACGAGCGACAATCGCCGCCTTTTTTTTGTCGAACGAGACAATTTACTCCACTTAGAAACTTTATTGTACACATATTGGACGCGAGAACATCAGTCACAACAACCCAAAGGGATTCAAGAAGATTTCTCGTGGATTACAACGGATGATTAGTGTGTTCAGCACAATTCACAATATTTCGCAATATCTATTCATTCGTACCCTGTACGTTTCTGTCGGATCTCATGCCTACATCAAAGCATTTCCTTTGTGATGTTTAACCTAACCGGTTTATATGAAACTGTCGTACCGCTGATCTTTTAGTTTATCACACATGAGCAATTATTCTTCTCGGAAGGCCGTATTGTATGACAAAGGGACGCAACAATCGTAGGACAGAACTTGATTTTATGTTCTGATCCGTCAACGCATCCCACGCCGAATTTTCCATCTCGGCGAGGATTTTACTCGAGGTAACAGACATCTCGACGACCGCCTAACGATTATTATTTGTGCCTGAGCCTGCGGCTGCACAGCCGACCGCGCAATTGTCGTTAATTGGGGTCGACAGCGCAGCAATACCGCAAACGTAATTGTCGTGAATAGATTTGTCAGGGGGGGGGGGAGGGGGAGAGACGCGGCTGATGGCGAGGAGAGGGAGAAGGGGGCTTGGTACATTTAAGAGTCTGCCACGACTGCTTTCACGAGATAACGAATAATCTAAATTGGTTATCAATTGACAACCGTGTATTTTTTTTACGGATGCAGAGCTCCTACTGACACTAAACCTCTCGCGCAGCATTAATAAAAAAAAATTGTTGGCCTCAGCCGCGTGGCATACTACGTGCCCATCCACGTACATACAAAATACAAGTAACTGACGAAGACTAAGTTAATTTTTAAAATTAAAATACACGGAAAATAAAAAAAAATTAATAAAAAATATTGCAAACTAAGTTAATATTTATACCATTTTTTTAAGCAGACAAGTTTCGGGATGACAATCAAAAAAGGTGACCTTTGTCGAAACTTCTCAAATACGAGCCACCAGAGGCTACTGAAAAGCACCCCCTGAATCAACCTCGTGTTGTACCGCATAGCACAGTTACAATCATTATTCCAGTAGCGCCATCTTGTGACGGTCGGAGGCAACATATTGGCTATGTTAACATTTCAAAATACATGTACCAATATACATGTATGTACATTAAAAAATATTTAAAATTATTTAAAAATATGCTGCGGATAATCTCAAAACTAACGCATCACGTCAGTTTTGTTTTCAAAATCAAAAATGCCCAGATTAAACGGTTGCTACTTTTTATCTTAATTTTTTTTCTTAGAGAGTTTGGGTACGTTTGGAATCCCTTGATATTTCCAAATTTCTCGTAGACAAATTATATTTTGAAAATTTAATCTGCGTAACCAATCAAATCATATTAAGCCACCGAACCAAGAAAAACGTACAAGTTAAAAAAAAAGATTCCTCAGCCTCAACTTAATTGATGCATCGCGTAAAGAAATTGAATCACCGTAGACAAAGTTGCGTATCGGCAAAATCTTAATTGGATTGATGGTTCTGAAAAAACGCAAAAAAACTACCGCTAAACTTGATCTTCGACGTAATCGCCGGTAACGGCATGTGGCTTTTCCCCATCGATCCATTTGCTCGATTAAAAAACTGATTGGAAAACTGAAATCTACGGCTGCGCGACTAGTTTTTTTTTCTTATCCCACCGAGTGTTTACATTTGACAAATACATCAATATTGGGATTTTATCTAGCTTAAAGGGGTATCTCGCTTTCTAAACTACGAAGTTTCGTTTAACTATTCTTAAAAAGTCACTCGAGATATGTCCTTGGAAGATAATTTAGATCTCATCGCGCACTGGCTTAGCATTAGACATCTTAATCGCGCTTCTAAAGTTACAAGATAAAAATAATACATGTACTCCATTAAAAATAATTGGTTGAACGAGCGTAGATTAATGCAGATTACTTCAAGAATGTAATAATCATTGATGTAAATCGCTCAACTGACTTGTACCGAACAGATTTCGAAAATTTGACAATGGCGTCCATGAACTTGCCGAATCCGTAAACACTTGTTCGAACCCTGGCGTCAACGAAACTATGCAAGGTTAATTGTACTGCATATCGCCACGTTTTTCATCTACAAGGTATTTAAATATCGTGACCAATTAAACCAATTTTACCTACTTATACAGGTCAAGAGAACTCAGCGTCGTCACGCCACAGAATGCTGATTTTGAATGGCGACCCTCCCCCCACCCCCTAAAAGATGGATGTGGAGCTCTTTAGCATTTTTGCAGTTAGCGAGTTTCAAGTATCAAGAAATATGAGAATATTGATTTTCACCCATCATGTAGATGAGTGGCTCTTTGTAATTCAGACGTTACATGTTAATAACCTGGCTGAGGCGACCCGTCATTCACAACGGCATGGTGATCAGATAATAATTTTAATTAAATGCACTCAATATATCTGCATGAAATATGACAGAAAAGAAGATTAGGTCCGGAGTGGGGCGCGATGTTCATCCTTCGATAAACTTGATTCGATAACTTTAATGTAATCACTATGAACGATGTTATCGGCAACTTTAATCATTGGGCAGATACAAGTTGTTTTTTTAAATCTGGACAAGTGCTTATTTAAAATCCAAGAATAATTTATGAAACAGACAGTCGAGCTGCAAAGCAATATTCATTTTGTTGCATCATACTTAAGTATGATATATATAAAAAAATGCCAACTTGATTAAGTTGGCATTTTTTATATATATTTTTTAATGTTGTATATAACGTTTAATTAACTTAATAATTTTTTTAATTAATATTCAAATAATTGTAAAAACGAACACCAACATAATTTTCCCCACAACAATTATATTTTTCTTGTCTAAGCTACACGTTAAATTATTAGAAATACAATAAATTGTAATTTTAGCAATGTTATTGAAAACCGTTTCTAAACTATAAATACCCTGATTAAATAGCAATAAAATATACTCAGTATAATGCATTAATAAAAATCGTGAAGAAAATTGATCGCAAGTAAATCTACTGACAAAAATAGGGCACCAGCGTTGGAACGTAAGTAAACTAGCTAGGAGGAGCGTATTTTACGGATCCTCATCCCCGTCGCCCCTATTGATCGCTCATCAAGCGGGCCAACTTAGACAAATAACCTAATAATTACATTGCATGTAGCACTAATTTAAGGCCCCGAAATATGTTTGAGCATCGAATTAGGACACCCGTCCGTAGTTTGGCGGACGACACCACGCTCAACGCGAGCTTGTAATTAGAATAGCGGCGCCAGTCTCTGGTCGCCGGGAGCAGAGCCGAATCGGGCGCTCGACTTTCGACAGCCAATGCATTACCCGATGAAGATGTCATTAACTTCCAAAATTACACTCCAGTTTACCATTTCAAAAAAAATATTTTTTTAAAAGCAAAATTTTTAAGTTCAAAGTTTTTTGTTGTATTACCGGCCGATGATAGCGCGATGATAATTCATGGCTCAAATCCCGTTCAGGAGAAAAAAAAATTAAAAGGAAATCAAATCAAGAAAAGTTTGAAAAAAAAATTGTAGTATGGCGTTAGGCGAATACTGCAAATACTGCACAGGCCTGATATGACCAAGAAATGGCATGCCGGCAAAACGGAAAGATAATTAAAAACCCATTTAGCTTTTCATAATCGAAACAAGCCTCCCAAATTAAAACATCGGACGCCCTTCTGATCTACAAAACGATCATCCCCCTAATTCCGACAACACATACTCAATGCGACCGCGCAAAACGAGTTACGAGTGACTGGTAGACATAATAAAAATGCCAATCGACGAAGAAAAATCTGCCCCGCTACGAGAGGGCTTGGTTCAACGATCTGGCAAATACCATAAAAAGCCATGATGCCATTAGATCGACTGCACTCCAACAACATAGTTGGGATGGAAGCTGTATTCAATTAGATTGTTTCTGTTCCCTAAACAAAATAATTTCTGTAAGGCATGGGCTTCATAGCTCCGCAACTAAAAACGGCGGCTAACAAATCCAAATACTTTCTTTCCAACTCCTAACCATATACCAATACTTTTTAACCCTCAAATTTATTAGATATTTTACTCTGTCCTTGTTGCCAAATTTATTATATTTGAGGAAAACCCACAATTGTGAGTGAAATGGAGGTTCCGTGTGGCATAGTGGTTAGCTTATTCGCCTTTCCAGACGCGAGACGCGAGTTCAATTCCCGCCGTCCGTAATTTTTCACTCGAGACAAATTCGTACCTTCCATCGAATTTGTAATGAAATGGAAAAAAAAAACGTGAGACCCGTGCCTGCATGTTTTCAGGTGCACATTAAAGATCCCTACCTAGGTCAGAAATCTATGCCAGGCAAAAATTGCCATGTCGCCTCCAAGGGCGGTGTAGTAAAATCATATGCATTATCGTTCGCAACTGGTAATTTGACCCTCGCCATACACCCCTCCGGGGATACTTAATTAATTAAAAGATGTTTCGTGACTTACCGATATTATTGTTCCTGCTCATCTTCGGCGTCACGCACATCATATCCGGTTTCAACTCCAGACTCGATTTTCGCGTGGTCTCCAGCTCTGAGAACGAATCGTGAAGCTGCTCGTGGTTATTGTTGTTGGTCTCCAAGAAGTGGCCCATCGTATAGGAATCTCTTCCAGGGGAGGCGATGTTGTTCAAGGAAAACGGTGACCCGGCCGGAAACAAGTTCAACGTTTGGTGTGAGAGAGCCGTCCCCGGAGACGAAAGCAAGAGAGCGGGCGCCTGAAAGTCCGCGCACACACTGCTGCTGCTGCTGCTGGACATGATCTGGGACACGTCCGGCGACGGAGCCAGACTCGGAACTGGACACAGGCTCAGGGGCCAGACGGGAACCGGGGTGGACGTGTTGGAGGAGAGCCGACTTGAACCGGACGTCACTGCTAGAAACGAAATTGGTAAAAAAAAACATTTGTTATGCCTGCATTGATTAGGTAAGGTTGTACGGTCGTCGTAGCCCAGGCGGTAGATCGTCCGCTTTTGGTGCGGCGTTCCTGGGTTCGATTCTCGGCTTATGCTCTCGTTTATTTAATCCAAGGGTATGTACCCCTCCACAATAGCTCAACCGTTCAGAATCTCCTATACATGTAGTGCTATTCACTATAGTGAGGTCTAATAATCAAACATAGCATAGCATAGCGAAATTTAGAAACGCTATTCTTGGTTACAGTTTGCAAAATGTGTTTCGGTGATGTTTAATATAATCATATTAACTCTAATTTAATTATCTTGACGTTGCCATTTTGCTGGCACCAACGGTTTGACCAGTGCAATCGACAACCAATTTAATAATTTTTTTATGCGTGTTTATGAATGTGATAATAGTTCAACAAGACCGACGCAATATTTCAGTATAAACATCTATAACCATAAACTTCAATAAAAACGAAACTGATATTATTCCCTCGCTTACATAATGATTGACGAAGTCTGGGGGTGGTCGAAGACGACGCAGGACCTTCGGGCGTTCGACGGACTCTATCTTTCGACTGGAAAGCGCCCATATCTGGAAGAAAATAAAGTAGACATAAAAATTGGAATAAATATTTCTATTGTGACAAACCAATTGACATTTCTTGGAAAAATATAAAAATAAGACTATCTTCACCTAAAGCTCTCAACGGGTCTTCCAAGATGTCGTGAGGATTGGTGTCGTCCGTGTCTGAATCGTTCAGCACCGCATCGACAATCTTGTTATCGAAATGGAGAGCACAGTATTAGACGAATAATGACTTACAAGTGAATGAGCGCCATACGTGGACAATAATTTACGGCGATAAGCCAAGAATCCAGCAACATCCCTGCTCCGCGCATTCGGTGCAATAATATTTGCATTAAATAAGTTAGATAAATCATGCTTCAGGATCGCTGAAGCAAATTAAAGAGCCATCGTCCATAATTAATTAACGAGATGAATAAATTTAAACGCTTTCCAAATCGTGCAAAAATCGGGATCCAAACTTACACAATCAATTGCTTTCTCCCTGGCTACACTGTAGCGCGATGGTCGAGCCGACGTTGAGTTCGGCTTCTCGATTGGAATCTGCAAATCAAGCGCCAGCTAATAAAACAATTATAAAGTTCGATGAAGCAAATTGAATGACGTTTCCATATATATTCTTGTTTCTTTAGAAATTTCACAATGTGTAGATCACTAGTAACTAATTATAATTATTTTCCCTGAAAAAGTTTCGCTTGAAGTTTGGAGTCATTTAATTTTACGAAATCAAGGTCGAATGGAATCACAATGCAACGCTACTTACCGATTTCTTCATAACGCCACTAGGCGTCTGATCATCACGGGGCCTGCACACTTTGGTACTCTGTCTTTGACCCGTTTCACGGATCTCCAACAGGGAGCTGTCGCCGCAGGAAATTCCAATAGACCTTCGATTAAAAATTGAGAATCGTGATCAAAATTTCACAACACTGCTAACTTTGTCAGCAAAGTCATTCAACATAATTTTGATTGGCGTTTACAAAAGTAAATGAAGTTTTGAAACACGTCGCTTTGAATCTTTAGACAAAATAGGTTCTGCCAAAATGTCCACCTCGCCCGGCTCGCATAGCGCCCGATTACATAAAATTCGCCTCGAAAAATACAAACCACTCTTTGACGGAGCCGATATCGTCCATCTCGTTGTTCTTGTATTTGACGAACAGGGGCGCAGCGAGTGGATCGTTGACCAGCGGACTGCACGCTCGCCGCGTCCGTTTCACAGTCTGCGGCGTGCAGGTGGCGCTCTCCAACGGCGTCACCGCGGCGATACCCATCGCGCTGCTCAGCATGTCGGACATCTCTTGGAATGAACGGAGCCGTTCATCCTCGTTTCTGATCGGGGGGCGATGAGACTTCGGAAACGAGAACATCTACATTGCGAAAAATAAACGGTTATAGCCGAATTCAGTGGCTACGCCTGTCACACTGAATAACACGATGACGTCGGGCTCCTTTATTCACAATATTTGGGATGATACTACAGTGTACTCAGATTCCAGTTTTATGAGTTCAATTTAAAAAAAAACTAAAAAAAAAAAATAATACTTTATATATGTCTTTAGCGCAAATTGAAAATGATAAAACAATATTATGTTTAAAAAAGAGGTCATAATTTTCATTTTCAATCCCTGTATCACACGACAGATATATTTCACATTCTTGAACACTATATTTAAAATTGTTATTTTAAAATTCAAGTATATAAAAAACATGTGAATGTAAATTATATGAAGACGCGTCTTCATATATTTTACATTCACATGTTTTTTATATACTTTAATTTTAACTTCCGATGAACATTCGTAGCTGTTTATTTTGTTATTTTAATTTATATGGCTGCATTCTTCATGTAAACATCTGGATATTACAAACAACAGTCAACTGATTTTTTAAAAATTTGATTTTAAACACAAAAAGATGTTCTTCCACAAAAATCGACGAAGATACATGAAATGTTCGTACCTTGCGCTTATCTTCGAACAGCGGATTTTCCTTGGCACGCGCCCACAATATCTTGTTCTTCACGAGCAGCTCCTCTCGTTTGGAGCGCAGAGTGGCGCAGAGCGTTTCCAGTTTGGCTACCACCGCCAGGTGGCTTTGACCGTGGTTCTCCAGCCAGATAACTCGTTCTTGAAGCCACAGTGGATCTAGACATAAACATTGAGGATAAGTGCGAAATTCTTACCAGAATAAACAGGGAATAAAATGTGGCAACACTTGACTATATTGATTGATTACTCACTCTGCTTCACGGTGTCCAGGATTTCGGTTAAAACGATTCTGAACATTTTAACGACGTTCAAGATGTCCAAATTACCATCTTCATCAGCCACGTCAAACATTGAAGAATCCTGAAATAAATGATGTAAAAAAAAATGCATTCATTAAAAGTTAAACCTAGAAAGGAATGATTCAAATATGCAACAATATATTTCATTTAATTTGCAATGCACACAGAACATAATAAAATGACGTAAAATGATATTAAAATGGAAATTTTGGGATTTTTTTGCAAAATAAAAATAAACTGAACTTTGTAAATTAATAAAATCTAATAATAGTTGAATTAGGACGTCTACAATTCAAACAAAAAAGGCGCTGTACCGAAACACGTTCCTTTTTTGTTTTAATAAAATTTAATTTGCCAACATATAGGGAACAATAAAAATGGTGATTTAATAATTAATTATGAAAATATATCGAACTAGGGTGAAATATTTCTCTGTAGCACATTATGGAGCGCACAATTTGTTAAGGTCGACCGGCGAACTTACTTGAGAGGAGAAAGACGTGCATTTGGCAGCACTGGCAGCCAATTTGGTGCCATCAAGAACGGCGGGATTGCCGTCGCTGGTAGGGATACAGGAAACATTTTCCCACATGCGATCCCAATCTTTACTTTCACGATCGAACTGGTTCCACAAGTCTCGCAGCTGGCGGTACGAAAAAAGAAAATTTACGTATGAATTATAGTAAGAACCTCCAACAACAAATTCAGAATTAATTATATAACCTAGGTATCTAGAAACACTCATAGTAATTTAAACAAAGAACAATAGTATTTTATGTAAATTCGTACCTCCGACACCTTTTCCTTAATCATACCCGGATCTGAAGTTGCCCTTTTAGCCTTAGCTCTGTTGGAGAAAAAAAATAATATTCAAGTCCTTGAAGCCAATTTGGCAAAGAGTGAATATATATAATTATTTCCTTGAAACGAATTTCATACTTCTTTAATTGCTCAATTTCGTATTTCAAGAGTTGGTTTCTGGTCTCAAGCGTTCGAAGTGCGGTGGATTGAAGTCTGGGGAATAGAAAATGTTGTTTTAAAACAATTCAGAGTCAACATCGCTTCACAACTTCAGATTGTTTAAACACTTGCGAACAAGGGTGTAAGATTTACTATAGATACCTTGCAGATTACATATATTTCTGGCAACGGAAGCAGTAAACGAAAAAGTTTAGCACAATAAATTTCATTTTATTTTTCTAACAATAAAAAAGGGCGTATCGCCCATTGGAAATGCCTTGCAACATTCAGAACACGACGGTCTACCTTTCGAAACTACACGCACAAGTTAAATCTGCAGATTTAAAATATATGTAATCGACTAAACTAAATATTATAAATCCTATAATAATCTGCTTGCGCGCACAATATATCTACAAATATAACAAATTTCAATTTTCAGTTACTTGGGATTGTTGAACTTCTTCAATAAATTCCAAAACTCACGGCCACGCCAAGAAACCGACGTGCCTACTTACGTCATACACTCGTGGAAAGCTTTGTCTTCCACGGCAGCGTCTTTGGTCATCTGCTCAATCTCGCGCATCTTAACGGCGGCCGCGGCACGGAGAACGCGGACGTTCGTTCCACCAGCGGGTTGCACTGCTACAGATTTGAAAGAATTGCCTGTTAATAATGCGAGGCTTCAGCTAGTCATTTATGCTCAAGTTAATGCTCAATTGAAAAAACACTAACGAAACATATACTGTAGATGCATAAAACATCACAAAATTATCGTTAATTTGTGTAACTACTGTCTGGTCTAGCAGATCCATAATTTCATATAACCGGTCAATTGTTTACATATTTTCCAGTAAATCACTTACTGCTGTAACCCGATATAACCTGCACCATGAATTTAGTCAGGTAAGCAAAAAATGCGACAAATCGGGGTCCGTGCGGCGAGAAGAGCAGAGATTTCAAGTTGGCTGGCATTTGGAAGCCGTGTTCCTGCAATGAATTGGAGATACGAAGAATTTAGTGAATATAGATGGTTTCAGGTTATTATTCTTTCAAACTATTGACAGTAACTGACACTGAAGCCGGGCCTCACCTTTGGCAGGTCAGCTAGGAAATTGGCGACCGCCTTACGGAAATCCGCGCTTCCCCGGGCATTCACAACGGGCCAACAATTTCTGAAATTGTGAAACTTGGAGATCAACCTTACTGCATACGATATGCGAATTAGCAATTATATTTCATGAAAACAAGTAATTTTAGCCACAAATGTATTGTACTTTCAAAGCTCTTCATCTAGTTGGTTGTTCCTGCATGCGAAATCACACGTATCAGACAAATGCAGCACTATTACCTAAAGGCCAACTTGGCTTTCTCTGGATCCAGCCGGCTCAAAACAAAGTGCATCATTGCCTGAAACGCAGGCTGATTCGGGACATCGAGAATCGCCCTAAATAGGTGATGTAGAAATTTTCCTTTTTAGGCGACAGTTCAAACTGTTAGAAAAAAACTGGTACACACGAAAACATGCAGGTTACCCCCTAAGCTTGGGCTAGGCCACTGGTTTGTGGATTGGCTGGCACGAGGCACTCAATTCAAGTTATCAAATACTCAGATACTGTTAAAATTGTCGGAAAATGTTGAACTCTCTTAAGTGCAACTTCAAGGATCCATAGGCAACCACTAAACTTGGCCTGGACCACTGGCTTGTTAGTGCTTCGCACAAGGCACTCAATTCCAGCTATCGAACACTCCATTTTCGTTCAGTTCCTGATAAAATTGTCCTAAAATGTTGAACTCGAAGTGCAACTTGAAGGTTCCTAGACGCAAAGTCCGAGGCACAGGCAATGGACTAGCCCTAGCCTAGGCCAAAACAGGTCACACACCTGTTTGTTTGCAAACAAACGAATTTCATGATTGTTATACCAGTACCTATGAAGTGTGATATTTGTGGTCGTCTCAAAGTCGAGAATCCCCAGGAAGCTAATTACTTGATCCATCGTCGAATTGTCGGCGTTTTCACACCTTTTTTTGTTAGAAAGTTTTGACATCAAATATCGACCTTTCATATATGCATGCAGCGGCCCGCCAACGCAGTTACGCAGGACGTAGATATGTTGTCAGGTTACAGTTTTTGGCGTAAAGATTTTTTAAATTGCGTTATTCAGTGTTAAATGTTTTAATGATATTTTTTTATAAATAAAATAATTCTAGAATGCAGGAGCAAATTATTTATATAGTCAAACTTGAACCTTATTTTTTAAATGATAAAAACAGATTAATCAGTTACCGCAATGGGACTTGACAGCGGGGAAGAATCAGTCTGCTGTTTGTGCGGCCAACAATCAAAGTCGATTCACACATACGGTCTGAACGGGAATCTGCGCTGGGCGCTGGCTGCATTTCATTTAAATATTTCGCAATGACCCTTAAATCACAATTTATGGTTGCATGAGAGTTAACGCAGGCCACTCCAATTCATATTAGAGGACATTTTTCTCTCAGCTGTTGAAGTTGTGTAACTGTGTTGTTACTGTAGTACATTTTTGAATAGTAGTTTTATCTATTAAATGTCTTCAAATTAACTGAAAAATGAATTTAGTCAACTCAAGAGCATCGAATTTATTTCGTAGATCGTTCGTAACGCCTGCCATTCAAGGTAAAGTTAAAATGTCGGTAACAAACTGACATGAATTCTAAGGTGATTCAAGCGGTTCCATTTTGTCAACGTGTTCTTGGCTAAGAAAATATAAATAGCCGGTTATTATAGCGTTTCTGAATGGCCCTAAATCTTTCGCAGGACTACTACCGACGTCAGTCGCAAATGGTCCGACCCGGTTTCATTCCAACAAGAACGGGTCCTCAGAAATCGACAAGCAGAAGCTAAGGAAGCCAAATACTCCAGCGGGCAAGTTGGATGAGGTCGCCGAAGAGCTAGTGGAGCACCCTTACGCCGAAAAAGAACCTTTGCCTCCGTGGCCCAGCGGTGTCAACCCTCATACTGGAGAGAAGGGAGGTCCTCGAGGACCGGAGCCCACCCGTTATGGCGACTGGGAACGAAAGGGTCGGGTTTCAGATTTTTAGGCCAGAAAGCTATTAATTAATGATCTTAATAAAGTCGAAATATTTTCCTTGAACTTGTTTAGTAAATGATTTTTTTAACAGAAAAAGGAGAACGAAATAAGATAATATATCAAATAGCAATATAAAATATACCGGTATTGTAAAGCGGATCGAAAGTGCTTTCGACATGCGAGATGTTTCTCTTACACAACTTCTGTTACCGCCCGAAAATAAATCGCCCAAACAATAATAAAATCCATTACTGGATTTTTAGTACAACAAAGAAAATGTAAAAAAATAGACACAACTAAACAGCACTGAAAATGCCACAGTTTAATCGATATTGTAAAATGCATACATATTTTACGTACATTTATCATATTGGTATTCTTGGGGGGAAACCACTTTTTCGCTACTACTAAATGTTCAAAAGTTATGCACAAAACAGTTCAAACGATATTCATTATCGAATGAATTTGTTTTCCCTTGTACTGTCAGTAGTAGACACTGGAACCAATGAGCGCTTTGTAAAAAAAAATCCGATACGTAGTAAGAGTAAGTTCCACCCTCACCCCAAGAGTACCCCAGTTACAACCAATAAAAGAAACGACTACAAATGTGGTTCACATCGCAGAGACGAGAACTGTTGAAACACTTCCAGAATATGACTATCAATATCTTGTGTAAACAGGAGCGACCCCAAGGTAGAACTGTACTTCATCACTTGTTCGTGATGCTGTCGAAAAAAATAATGGAACCATCTTGTTAGAATTCTCGATGTGAAAAGTTGCATACGGTAACAATATCTATCGACAAATTAAGTGATCGAATTTTAACACTTAAAGTGACGATTTGGTTCAACGGGCTTTCAGAGCCAATATCAACCAGTACAGGTGAAATGTAACGTGAATTTTAACAGGACAATCCCCTTTTGATATGTGGGAAGAGAGGTTATTTACCGTCATGAAAACTTGTAGCAAGCGCCCGATGGTCCACTTGTACCAGTTGGTGTTGTAATCGCGTCCTTCGGATTCGCATTGAGTAATGTGTTCAGTCAGAATCATGATGAAACGCTACAAAATAATTTCATGTATTAGTACCAAAATATATCAATGTCATTCTTGTATTATTCTTTCGGTTAACAATTTCATTCTGGTGGCGGCATACCTGAAAAATGATGAGGAAGAGATTCTTCTGATCGGTTTGGGCGGCCTCCAGGCGTTCCTCCATCCGTTCGATCATCTCCTCGGTCGGCTTGTCTTTCTCTTCACGTTCCGAGCCAGAACCGCCGTCGTCCTGACAAAAAGAGGGTGATAGTTTCAATTACAGTTCTTTGGAGCGAGTTTTAAAACTCCGTACAATCTTATAGTTAAAACATTCTTGGGCTAGTCAGTTATCTTCAAATTGTCGAATAATTTTCGGATTAATCGAACATTATTTTGAAGTAAGCGGCGAATGAATTTAAACATTTCGATAAAAGGTTTTTTTAGTCATCTATTAAAATATTCACAACGCGTCTTCAAACTATCTTTTGACTGTGCTTTCGTATGTTCTAGTTTGAGCTGCAGAAACGTATAATGACAATGATGTAATCTGTGTTGCTGACGTATCCGCTACATAAATACTTAATTTTATTATAATTTTATAATAATGCAACCATAAGTCAGTTTTGTCATCTTGAATTGGTCAACTCTGCTTATTAAAAAATAATACATTTAACGTGACCAAACCTCAATGGTACATTTTTAAAATAAACAGCTACGAGTATATTTTTAAATCACACATGAGAATAAACCATAAGCATAAATATACTGCTGACAAAATGTTTCTATTCGATGAATCTCATCCGTCAACACACACATACCTCTGTTATATCTTTTACCATAGAAACATCACCATCACCCTGAAAGTTTCAATTTTCATGAAAAAACAGAACAAAATAAAAATATAAAAAACAAAAATGGGATTTTCTAAACCAGCAGAACAGACTTTGGGTCACGTGGAAAACCTACTCCAAGGGGACGGAAACCAATTATATCCTAAACACGACAGATTTTCCGTAAAATGCAGCGTGGTGGCGCTGCGGTCACTTTTATTGTACGAGTGCACCACAGCGCAAATGGGAGTCTTATTTTATTTTACGAATATGCTTCCGCTAACTAATACAACAATGACAGCGTTTGTCAAACAATGCAGCCTTATCTTACCTTGTCAAATTTGCTGCGGGCGTCGTCTATTTCTTTCTGCAGCTTCTGAACGTGTTTGTTCATCTTGCGGATGGTTAGGTGGAGCATCTCCCAAATAAAGAGTCTGCAAATATTATCAAAAGTTAGCCAACTGTTAACGTATCTCCGATTACCTGACGTTCCACATAAGAAAACATTAAATCATAGATATTATAATTTTTCAAATAAATGCAAAAGTAAATCGTCGATGGAAACAATCATAAATTCGATATATACGGAAAAAAAAATTTTACGTCAAAAAATTGTTGAAGCACATACATGTATACTTCAATTGTTTGTTTTGCACAAAAAAAAGTTTGAAAAAAAGTTGCTTGTAGCCTTCCTTTCAAATTTTTGCATTAGCTTGTAGCGCATCAAACGCTCAACAACGGCACAAAATAAACACATTATTCACTTAAACCCACCTTGTGAAATGAGTGTTCATCTCCTTTGAAAACAACCAGTTTGCCACTGCGAAACATTCGACGATTTGAAGCTTCAGCATCTTGTCGACCAGCACGCAGAGCATCTGCAAAATAAAAATAAAAAAGCCGTTAAATCAACAAACACATCCAAAGTATGGTCCAAAAAGTTTCGAAATAATATTGATTTTGGTCAATATTTTGTTTAAAATCAAGCAATTATTTGCACCTTTATTCCCATTAGGTTATAACATCACAAACACTAAACACACGCTGCAAGTACGCGTGACACATGACTCCAGTTGAAATTATAAAAATATTCCGGTTCATATACAAACATAGCAGTTTGAGAATACAATTAGACCTGATCGCGCTGTGCACAACAAATAACCACACAAGATAATGTGACTCCTAATGTATATCAGCAAGTGTATGACGCCATATTGGCGGCAATAGAAACTGTGTCCTCAATCTCAAAATCATGATAATCAGCCTATGGTTATTGTCGCCCTAATTGCTTTACAACATCGCCACTTCTAGCAAACACACGTGAAACTATCACTGTTTTTCATGTTTGCGCAACAAGTACAACACGATTGTTGATGATGGTGTACCAGTACCAATGACGATGGGTACATAGAAAGTATCAAACGTAGTTTCCTATTTACATGTTAAAATAATTTGCGTTTCCCAGCCAAGATTAAGAAAACACATCGACGAGAACACGTAACCGAAATATCAGTTCGTGTTGTAGGTAAAATATTATGCAAATTATTTAATTTTGAACGCACGTAATTAGGTCAAGACATCAACCATAACTGCAAGCGAAACATAGAAAAATAATTTATATTTTTTTACTATGTATTGTATTACTTGCAAAGGAATTTAAGAGATATGAAATAACTACACAAAATATAAAAGCGGAATTACCAAAAAAAAAGGCAATTTTTTTTAATTATTTTTGCTTCGAAATGAAAATTATTCGACAATAATCGGATATGGCTACAATAATCGGATATGGCTTCCCCATGATCTGATCCTTCCACTATTTTAATTAAAAAAATCCTAATTGCAGAAAGAGTCACCCGAAAAGAAACTCGAAGAAATAAAAAATTCCCTGACTGATGCGAAGCTCATGCGAAAACAGATCTGTTCGGATCCACAACCACTCACATCGCACCCACAATTTAGTCACACTGTTTCGGTTGCTTTCGAATAACCGGACAATATTGTACATGTATTTAATTCCATCGCAAATACTGTATTATAAGTTTTTCCATCCGCAATGTCATATTAAAACATTCCAGTAAGAAAAAGTTGCCGTATCCTCGTTCTTCATGGTCAAGAATTATTTATTTCTTCGAGTTTCTTTTCGAGTGACTAATCCTACAAAATCGTATTAAATAACAGAATACTTTATTTTATTATAATTCAATACGAGATTTCAATTAGTAAGGAATCCTAGCTGTTCTATTGCCTAGTAACCGCGTCATGGTGTTCGCACCTGCTGTAGCGATCGACATTGGTTATGGTCCGGATGAATTGCTCGCCTTGCTTACTTGCTTATATCAGGTCTGGGTCGTCTTTTACTGGTATGTGAGTTTGTTGTACACTCATCATGGATACGCCTGATTAGCTTGATGGCCTCTAGACAGGGACTGGCCTCGGGTGACGTGGGTTACCCTCGCAACATCTCCTGAAACGCAGGGCGATCTTACGGAAAAGGCGCTGGAACGCAGTGGCGGCTCTTCGAAGCATGCTCTGCTTGCTCCGCTTTTCTAGAAGAAATGCCCTGGGTTAGTAATTCCATTTATTTTAAAATCGAATGGAAAAGGCATCATCCGTGATTCTCGTCATTTTTCGCCATATCTCAATACAAGATTATATCGCTCCTACACTCTCTTTCATACAATGTGCTGCATAAGACCTTGAATAAGACCCTGCAGAAGCCTTGCTTCATGTGCAGTGTTGGGTTCGTTCCTTCTGAAAAGGAACATGTTACTTTTATGAAAAAGGAGCCAGTTCCCATTCCAATTTCTTAAAAAATTGATCATTGTTCATTCGATGAAAAATATTAAAAAAATATTTTGTGAAATAATAAATAACACGTTTGTAGTGATACATAACATGTCTGTAATATTGTTCACTTTGGGCAGTTGTAATCGTAGAAAATTGGATTTTTTGGCAAAAGAAACTCAGCATACAGAAAAGGTACCTCCTGTTCCAGTTCCTCAAAAAAACTCTTGACTGAGTAATCGATGTGGCATCCACCGGTTATCTTCGCAATATTTTTGGATATTTAAAATCTGATTCAAACTAGCGGAATACTGAACTGATAATTAAGATTATTTGTCTAGAGCTTTTGCTAGGAGTGATTAATTTCTGTAGGAACTGGTTCCTTTTTTCTTTTACTGGAACTGATTCCTTTTCAAAAGGAATGACCCCCCAATAACGGATAGTACCTCCATATGCATTCAATTAAATCAACAAAATAAAACTGGCGAAAAATCATCTTGAAGAGTAGTTATCTCTTCTCAAGGAACGAACGTATCGCCAGACTTCCGGAATTTTTCGGGCGAGAGAAATTCGTGAGCCCGCCTTCCTTTGGAATGGAAGTAAAAACGAGAACCGTGCCTATACGATTTCAGGTACACGTTAAAGATCCCTACCTAGGATAGCCTAGGCTAGTTCAAAATTGCCAGGTCGCCCCCTGGGGGGCTTTGAGACGAACACGTTGGTCAAGCCAGTATTTCACTACGCTACTAGTCGCCGCGACTGCACGCGCAGCGCGCAAATCGCAGCATCAGTACAGCGAAC
>JAUJYS010001329.1:0-17827 GCA_033995665.1 Melogona broelemanni | reverse complement strand
CAATAAGCAACCTTCAAACATATTGCCAGAATGCTACGGCGCGGCAATTACCTCATCTAAATCTAAAAATCTAAATCATTTGCATTTGACATTGTTCCTAGATGATTACCATCGGACATTGCTCGGGCTGTTAACCTATCTACAACGATTATAAATACAACTTGGGCTAGTGTGTGATTATTTAATTATGTTTATATTGCCATAATAAGATTCCGTACTTTAACTATGTGCAACTCTGTTCCAGACAAGGTCACATATTCAAGCTCGAGACGATTTATGCTAAGAGAAACTACAAAAAAATCTTGTTTTTTCCCCCAGAAGTGTCCCCGAATGAAACGCCTTCCCCCAAAACTTAGTTGACGCCCCTCTATACCCCTCTTTCAAATCCTGACAGCTGGCAGGCCACACATGTCCCCCCTGTACTCTTGCAAACATATCGCCAGAATGCCACCTAGCGGCGATTACTTTATCTAAATCTTAATTAGCACATTGTTATTATTCCATGTATAAAGTCAAGCGATCAGCGCGATTCAATTGTCCATTTGGTGCGAACACCGCTTCCGGCCGATCAGCCCGAAGATGAGTCGTCTTCGACCGCCAAGGCCTCCTCTAGATCGCCTAAGAAAGCGCCACCATCTTCCGTCGAAGAATACGATACGTACCTCGTTGCTAATCACGCCAAACAGGTGCGGCCTGCTATAAAACTATTCAATTTTACAACATAGGGCTGCATATTGGCTAGTGGAATGCGAGCTTGAATCTTAATTTTTCATAAACAGGTGACCAGAATGTTGCTCGGAGGGTTTGACGTGTTGGGGATTTTCGCCTGTACCCAGTCGGACAGTTTGTCCACCAGCGCTGTGGCAGCTCTCAAGAAGGTAGAAAACTGAGAATTTTTGAAGCAAGATTACACGAGCAAAAATTAGTTTAAAACATATTTAATTGTGGTCGATGAGACATGACGTTTACAGGATTAAAAATAAAAAAATTAGCATATCATGTTTGAGCTTAAATCTGGCCAGCCAAGTACGACAGATCCGGGTTCGATTTCCGGCGCGGGCTCTCGTTTATTCGACCCCGGGATACTGGTGAAAATGTACCCCTCAGTCGTTGCCATAGCAAGCCAAGGAGTGCAGAATTTCCTGAAGCGCTGATCAATATAGTGATTGTCAAAAAATACTGTAGTAAGTTGAGTATTTTCACAAATATGTTCGCGTTTCAAATATCAGATCTCATGCTTTTTTAATTGTAGTTATTCGCATGCTCCAATAATGAATGACTCTTGGCAACCAACTTTTCTCAATTGTCAATTGCTTTCAGGATTAACCTTTTTCCATGATTATTAGATTCCATTAATTACCGAGTTCATTTAGTGGGGCATTTTATTTTATTAGATGCTGAACGAAATACAGAAGGAGCTGACGAGTTGTCAGTTCTACACAAAACACGCTTCCACTGAACGACTTTTACTGCACATAAGCTGTTCTCCGCATAAGTATGTCTGTCACGAACATTACGTCTTTTTATATATGAGTTGGGGGAACGCAAAAATTTACTTAACTTATTTATTCCATTGATCCTTATTTCTCCCACTTTAAATTATTCAACAGAATTTCTTGCAAGACTGTAGATATATCTAGTAGCTTGGTAAGTCGATGTTATTTTGTGATTATTGTATGGTGGACTTTTTTAAACATTTGGTATGCGATTCAAATATTTACTAGAATTTATTGCGTGTCTTTAGGCCAGTCCCAAACCAGCCGATATGAAATTCGTGCCCACCAAATGGCTTCAACTACACTGTCAGCTCGCTGTTAACTTGACCATTCCCTTACCGAAAGAATCGTCCAAACTTGTTTTATTAAAACAAATTCAGGTACGTATTATCTTTCCCCAGTTTGTGAACAATTTTCTTTTCGAAATGTTTATCATAATGGTAATTTTTGATTTCAGTCTGGACTCACGCCATTTTGTGACGCGGTCAATAATGCTACCGCTGTAGTGAATGGCAACCTGAGGGTCGGTTCGGAGCCACTGGCTATCGGCGACACCAACATCAGTAAAGGGAAACGTAGCAAACACAAAGAAGTGGCGCCCGTTGTTCAGCCCGCTTTTCTGGTGGATTTTTTTGTCGGTTTGGTAAGTATACTTGAAATAAAGTATGCCTGTTTTTTTGTACATTTAACCCAGAAAGATTTGTTTCATGAGACGGCTCGGATTGGTGACGATTGTTGAAAAAGTGACTAGAATTTTTTTTCTCGTTTCTGGCCGTTATAGAATTCAAACGCTGGAGATTACAACAGCCCAGCCAAGTCACAAGAGTGCGCCGCGACGATGCAGATTCGTGGAACGATCGAGGGCCGTTCCTACGTTCCCAGCAAGGCGACTGTCGCCGAAGGCATTCAGGTATTTTTATGCCACCTGATTCAAGTTTGTGTCCACTTCAGTACTAAGCAATATTGGGTAGGAATGTAACGAAAAAGTTCCGTTCTTAGGAACTGGTTCCTTTTTTGACGATCTTTGGAGCGCCTAGGTTAATTTTAAATGTTAAGTAACTGGAATGGGAACTGGTTACTTTTCTGTTTTTGTTGTAAATGGTTTCTTTTGCCATAACCTTTAATTTTCTAAGAGTACAATTTCTTAATCAAAGGAACTGAAATGTTCCAGGTTCCTTTTGAAATGGAACTAGGAACGCCCAGGTTTCTTTTTCTTTGTAAGAACTAGGCTGGAACTGGAACAGAACCCAACAACTCTCCTCAGCAAAGTCACATGATATGTAATTTGTCGAATTTTAGAGCCTCCAGTTGGACGTCCTGAGAAGTCTGACGTCACGCTGCGCAATTCATTGCGAAGATCTGCTGGTCATCGATGAAGAACAGCAAGGTTGGGATCCAAAATTTTAAATTCAGACAGCAAAATTGAGTATCGTACCAGTTTTGTTCGACACTCATTGGAGCTGATTTTTGCAGATCGCGTTGTGATACACGAGCTTCCCTTTCGAATATTTGCGCCACTGCCCGGCGTGGACGTGACCATCTCCGAGTATCTGTTTCCGGGCGAGACCACGAACGACTCGTTGGAAGCGTTGGTGGAACTGCTGGACCTCAAGCTTACCAAGGAGGACATTGAAGTTGACCGGGAACGATTGCCAGGTTTGAAATGCCACATTTATTATCATAATACCCCTGTATAAATGGTCCGAGCATACTACTCTCAGTAACTTGCCGTATACTTATCCGCGTTGTCCAATGGTATTCGCTATTCTCAAACGTGCTCAATATTTTCAAATGTGCCAGAGAGGGGGCGTTTGGCTTTCGGTAACGCGAACTATATTTCAGGCAATCTTATCTCGAAGCCCCAATTTTGCCACAATTAAAATTTCATGAGCACGCTAGAAACGAAGAGTTCATTACGCAAATTCTGGCGATACTGGAGTTCAAAATAATTATTTTCTGAATTATTATTTCTCTTAGAAATTGCAGATTTAACGCCTGCTCGTGAGGAACAGGAGGAAGACAGTCTAAACGCTGTTCCGGTTAGTCGGCTTCTACCTCCAAAACCGCCGAAATCCTGCAATACGATACGTGAGTTTAATTTCGATGCTAACTAGTAGCCTTGTGTCACAGGCGTTACAGCTGCGTATTCAGAATTTCTTGCACACAAAATGGCGGAAACTTTGTTTTATAAGGATTATCCAACAACGGTCCCTTCTCTTTGTTTCTAGTTCTAGGATTGAGCGTGGTGGTGGCCATGGTTGCAGGTGGAATGTCATACCTGCTATTCCAGAAGTAAATGGCAGCTGCAAGTTTTGGAGAGAAGAACCGTAAGCTTGAATTATTCTCGGATCATGTCCGAAAATACCGGTACCTCATATACCGTTGTTTTTCTACACATTAATCTTCCAGCTTGTTCCCAGAAAAGTTGTTTGAATGATGATAACTATTCGGTACGGTTAAATAAATGGTGAAAAACAGTATTCCGATTTTTCTACTCAATTCCAATAGTTTGATAAACACATGTAGGTAATATCTTGCTCTTTCTAATTATATTAATCTGGTAGACAATCAAGCAATATTTATTGTAATGTGAAAGATCCAGGTTTTATTCATTCAATTTCAAAATCAATTCAATAAAGTGAACAGTTTTAATTTCAAATGAGAAAAATGATGCCTTGTGTTTTATTTTATTGCTAAAATAATATTCCATGATCATTACAATTCGATTAACGTTCATATAAAATAATAGTTTTTATTTGAACAATATAAATTTAATTGATGGGAGATCGGATCAAATAGTCAAATCATTCACGGGGCCAGTGACGCTGCGATGCGTGATGTTAACCGAATACAAATCGCAGCGCCCCTGATAATTCCATCTATATATGTATGTAAGCTCGCAAAAGTTTGCTTGGCAGCAATCTTTCCCGTTCTTTCTTTCCCGATCCATTCCTTTCCATTTATTGTCCGCCTCCTCAATATATACTCATTTGACCCTACCTTTAAAATTAAATCACCTTTCCTTTAATTATCCGACCCCTGATCCTGTACACATGCGCAGACAAAAACACACACGCGCACCAATTAATTTTGTGTCTTGCGGTTGTGTTAGCCAATCAGCATTAAGAGAGGTGTCATTAACGAATTGGAGAAAAGAGCGACACACGCGCAACAGGTGTCAATCAAAGGAATTAAACACTTTCGAAATCTGGGTTGAACTGTGATGAACTCACTCTCAATTTCGTCGCCGACCTAGCTGGTTGCTTTGCTGGACAGCAGTTTTAGCTGTCACAAAAATAAGTTGTTGTTTCGACAAGCCTTATGGCTGAAGAAAAGTCCGCGAGTCTCAATTTCCGCGAGTAAAGAAAAATAGTCAAATTAAGCAAAAGAATAATAATAAATAATTGGTTATCGCGTCAGAGGAAGTGCTGGACATTTCGTTCCTGCTCGAATTTTTCGAGATCTTCGACAAAGTTCCCTGATGTTTGTGGATTACCAATGTCGCAACGTGGCTGGTGACCCGTTGTCGCCATCTTCGAGATTTTCGACAACCACGTGAAAATCGACTGGCGGATTTTCACGTTCATCGTCTACCTCCCTGCCGGCCAGCGGGGAGAAAGAAAAGCCATTCGTCTATTTCGTCGGTTTCCTCGAGGAAAGGTAATGTGTCACAAAATGGTATCCAACGTTTGTTTTTCCTGAGCTCACGCGTTTTTTTTTAAAGAACAATAATCATATTTTCGAGTTCGCGAAATTAAAAATATTATTGTCTTTTGCTGATTATATTTGTTTGATAAAAAAAAATACAAGTATTCACACAAATAAATATCTAATTTATTTTCTCATTCCCTATTCATTGCTAAGCACTTCTGTGGGCACTGAACCAGGGCCGTGATCACTTTAAATTAGAGCATATTTATCGTCGTCACACCTATGTAGACGGCATTGCCCTGGCCCGGTGGGGGAGAATGTGAACTACACATATTAACAGATTTTGGTTTACAAAAACCTTTGAATCCTGGAACAGATACATTCACGGTTCAATTACATCATCCTACACAGAAAAAAAAAATGGGAAACAATTTTTTGCCAATTACTAAAAATAGATTAAAAATTACTGTAGACCACCTACTGACTTGCTGTAAGGGAAACATTTTCCAGACAATTTATTTTCACTCCGTATTTTAAACAAAAAGTGGACAAGAGCCAAAAGTATATTATGCTGGCAATAATACCATAAAAGCAATTTTTATTGCTTTCAGACACGACATCAACTTCGACAAGTACATGGGCCTTAGCTGCATTTGTAAAACAAAAGTCACCAATTCGTTGGGCCACAAACTATTCCAACAAGATAACAATTAAATTATTTTTATAATCACAACCATAGCGTACAAGCGACTCCCCGTTAACCAAGCAATCGATAATTGTAAATATTATTTCTTGTGACCCGTGACCCAAGGGCGGGTCAATTTTATTATACAATTGGGCTTAAAATGCGACAACCTACCAACATCAACAGAGAATATGTGCGCTTTGTTAAGTAGTATCGTGTAGAAAAAAAACGATTATTGCCACAAGTTTAACTAGCTACTTATAAATTTCCTATTCACAAAAAAATTTGTCGGCAATTTTAAACATCATAGAGAGCGCGAGCAAATATTTAATCTGATTAAACAGCAGCCTGTCATCGAATAAAGAAACAGTTTCGCATAGCTAAGCGACGACCGCTCCAATGACGATTGTAGATACGAAAGAGGTTGAAGAAAAAAATCCATCTCCATACAAACTCGCAACTCGCATATATTAAAATCATTACACATTTTGACAACCAAGATATCCAAGTTTCATAAACTAAGGTTGTTGTGACACCATCGCGACACCCCTTCATAAAATATATATTGACATTTTTTTCTCCAATCTAGGGCTGTTCGTATTTTACAATTGTCTCGAGTATATTTTTCAATGTACAAGTTGGTTAGACATCACCGACCGAAAAAACAAAAAAAAAAAAAAAAAGCGTCGTCAGATGTACAAATTCACACAGTTTGGCTTCTCTTAAAAGCTCGTTCTAAAAATCTATTTATAAAACTCGAGTCTGCTTCGTGTCTCGGGCGCTGCGCGTGCCCGTGTCAAATGTTGCCCGCCGGCACCCACAACACCTTGTTCTGTTCCTGCTCCACTTGCGCTTCTATTTGCGAACACATGTACGCCAAGTTGCCTCCAGGAATGGTAGCTAAAATACAAAGAAAATTATTCGAACCATTAAAAACAGGATAAAATAGAAGAAATTACAAAGAGCATTAGAACCATACTTTTTAAAATTGAACATACTCATGATGCAAATTTATAATATGCGGAAAACTGAGAATAACAATAAACAACGCATACCAAGAGGCAAAAAGAGGCACCAAGCGGTGATGTGGTTAGCGCGTTGGACTAATATATCTGTGATCGTGAGTTCAATACCCGGACGAAATCTTCGGATTTTTTTTTTTGGCGAGAGAAATTTTTAGGAGCGCCTTCCTTCGAAATGGAAGTAAAGCCCTGGTCTTCCCTGTCTGTACGATGTCAGCCACACGTTAAAGATCCCCCACCTAGGTATCAAACCCAATCTTAGCAAAATTACCAAGTCGCCGCCTGGGGACTTAATAAAGATCAAAACGCTGCTTAATCCCATTAACAATAGTTAGAGACAAACATTCAACGCGAGCGAAATAAGCAAATTAAAATAGGAAAGCGTCATCAGCCCTACATACGGCTGGATTTTGTTCCCCCGACCACAAACCGATACATTTCGCAAAACAATTTCCCACAATTAAAATCCAAATTAATTAAAATTTGTTGAAAAGCCAACCTGAGATGAGATGCTTGTATTCACTTTCCAGACGAAGCGAGTGCTCGTACATCTCCTTGGCAGCCTTGGTGGTCACCTTCTCCAGACAGAGCCGCGGATCCTTGACCTCACGGATCTGCTTGGTCGATTTGAACTTAATGAAGAGCACCACGGGGTAAATCTGATTGCGGTGCAGCCTCTCCACCGCCGGTGGACTCACGTCGATAATACAGTGGCAATTCTGTCGAGAGTGGAGAGAAAAAACAATAGTTTCAAGATAACACATTAAACCCTCAGATTGCCAGCAGTGACCACCAATTTCATGCCAAATTTCTTTCAGCCAGATGAGAAAGTAATAACGAAAAAAGAGAATATATAAATTGTCGAAACTAACATAGGGTCTTACTTCGTCGCACATAGTGGTGATGGTGTTGAGGGTGAGACACTCGAAGTGGCTGCCGCGACGACGATAGTCGATGTAGATGTTCTCCAGCAGTCCCTCCTCCATGGACTGGGCGGAGGCGTTCATCACTTCCGGTACGCAGCGCACGAATTTTCGCGGGAAATCCTGTACCAACTTGTCCACGACTGTGTCGATAAGCGGGCCTAGTAGTAGCACTGGCCGTAGCATCAGATCTAAAATCACAACGATGAATGCTGTTCAATATCCATGGCAGAAAATCTTTTACCCCCACAACCACATCCCTGGCCCCAGTGATCAGGTTTCAAAATAAAACTAGCTGCAACCCAACATTTCGTTGGTGAACACACTGACCATTAAGCCGTTCCACTCGCATGTAAGTCATGATGGCCGGATCCTCGATAAGCGTCCCCGAATCGCTGAAACTGTTGATGGATATGTCGGAGAAGGAGGCCAGCTCCTTGCTGTCCCTCGAGTTGCTGCGTTGGTGCTTCCGGTAGCGACGGAAGAAACTGCGCCGCGCCGAGATAGTGGTGATGGCACTCCGCCGTGAGCCCGAGTCCGAATCTAATTCGCCCAGACTTCGCTTGAGCAGGAGTTCCTCTTCAACCCTGTAACACACACAGAGAAACGCATTAGAATTGCCTGTATTATCACGTGCACTTAGACCCCCCACCAGCGACGAGCACTTACTTGTACTTGCTAGGAATGACGCCGCACTGTTTCTTGTGACCGTCTTCGTCCACCACCCACGCTCGCCACAATCCCGACACGCCATTGAACATGGTGTTGTCCACGTACAGAATGTCGTCCTTCCTGAAGCTCAACTCGTTCTGATTCTCGGCCTGGTGGTCGAACATGGCCCGTATGAAGAACGAGTCTCCGGGCAGGTGCTGAATTTCGTTGTACCCTGAGTTCAAATACGAGAAAGAGAGCACATTAGTACATCATAAGACACAGGATGCCATCGTTAGAGACAAGACCGATAAGAAATGATGAGCACTCACTGTCTATGTTGAACTGTGACAGAATGGTGACAGTCTCCGCTCGCTTGGCGAGCTCATAGGCAGCTTGCTCCGCGGTGGCGTGCTTGAGGTCAATCCCGTTATACTGGAACAAGTAAAAGAGCGAAATAATACAGCATATTTAGACCAGAGATTAACATTGAGTGGCCGATTAATATTGAGTGGCCAGCACATATCGACATAGGAAAAATAATTCATCGAGTAATATTATTCTTAACCATCGAATTTTTAAAAAGGATGCGGAAACCGAAATTCTATTTCTATGAAATTTCATTGACCGAAATTGAATTTTTTTCTGCTTTACACAAGTGCCCAAAATTCAGAAAAATAAAAATTCCAAATTAAGCTCAGAATTTCTACATAGTTTCTCAACTTCCAAACAATATTCCCAATCCTTCCCTGACCAGAATTAATGTCCCTATCTTTGAAAAAAAATGAGTATGAACCCTGTATTGGTAATTATCAAGTCACACTGGTACCTACTCAAAGTTTAAATTGAATGATCGATAGCAAAGAATAAGACCCTACTCTGTACTCGTAACACTCGTTGAGGGGCACATAAAACCCGCCATTTGCCCCCTAAAAAGGGGCTGCTTGCGGGTATATATTGTAATATTGTAAAACGAGAGCCGGGGCCGGGAACCAAACCAGGGACAGTCGCACCACCGACTGGGATACGACGAGTCATACAGAGACCACAGTGCCCAGGCAAAAAGGCAAAACCTCAAAGATATTTCAATACATGATAAGCCAGCCAATTATGAAAAGGGGATATGATCCTACCTCAAGGATTTGGTCGCCACACCGTAGTCCATTGGGACCGCTGGCCGGAGAGTCACTCTGGACCTTGTGTACGAAGATACCGACGGCGTTGCCACCCAGAAACGTGATGCCCAAATCGGACGTGGCCATCTTGAGGAACACGTATCGAGGCGCGTACATGTCACCACCCATCTGCGCTTCCTTGGCGCTACTGCCGCAAAGAGAAAAAGCACATCAGTCTCCTGCAGCGGAAAATGCCAGATTCAGACGGAAAAGGTTGACAAAACCCTTAACAGTCCCCCTTAACAAACAGTTTAAAAATCACGTACCTGGACCGAGACACCTGCCCGACTAGCGTGTTCTGTCGCTTGAGCGTGGAGGTGGCGGAGGCGGGCAGACTGTCGTCCATGTCCAGCTGGGGTGGACTCCGACTCTTGGGGGAGCTGCGGGGTGTGGGTGTCTGGATGGGTGAACCCTCGCTACTACTCGAACCGCCGTTGCCCAACATTTCACGACATTCTAAACAAACAAACAGGAAACAGTTTTAGAAAACGGAACACCATATACCGTGCGACTAATGATTCGCAGAACCAATTTTGCGAATCGTTTAAACAAGATGGCTTACTGTCGTGATTGTATTGCACTAGCATGGTAATACTGTCGCCGCATTGACGTAAAACGTTAGCTGCCAAAACATAGGTTGCGCTGCGAAGGTTGATGCCGCACACCTAAAAAAATTAAAACCACAAATATTACAAGTTTGTTTAACGAAGGAGGGATGAAAACCATCCTATACAATCGAACAGAGTTCACGCCATTTTGTGTGCACAGATTCTTGTGCGCACAAACTCCTAAATGCTGCAGCGTCTCTGTGACGCCAATGTCACGCTATGACGTCAGGACAGAAGCAATATTCGGATGAAGCCTGAGAAAATGTTGCTGTCCTCCGACAGGCGCTTGTTGATTATAATATTCAAGGGGACATTCAAATTCACACTCGTGCAAATTGCATCAGTGGTTTAACAAATATTTTTAATAAATTGAAAGTCAGTAAAAAAGGTTACACTTTTATCATGCCAGTTGAAGTGGAACTAACGAAATAAAAGTGTATTAACCATGGCTCACTATTTGACTGATTTTTAATTTATTGAATCGTGACATTTCCATGCAAATCTAATCGGGTTAGTTTCCATCAGTCATACCTCTAACAGTTGATCGCCAATATGGATGCCCGCTTGCGAGGCCAGGCTGTTCTCCGTCACTTGTGACACAAAGATTCTTCCCATGGTGCCGCAGTAGATCTGAATGCCCAGCGTCTCCTCAGCAGTCTTGTCGATGCGGATGTTCCGAACCTCTCCGTGAGCGGGCCTGGAAAGGTGAATGATCCAGCTTTACATTCGTCCCGACAACCGAGCCAAATAATTTTCACAATTCTTATCAAACTACATACGTGGCACAACTCAAGCAACCAGACTGCGATTGTGAATGGATTATAAAACAAAAACACAAGAGTCATCCGTTCATATAACGAGTCGAGAATGAATGTCGTGCAGAGACATTGAAAAATAGTGATAATATTTTTAGAACTTTCGAACAGTTTGGCACAACAGGCTATAAATAATTAATAGTGAGTTAGGACATCTATGATTTTGCCAAAACCCTGTTCGTCTCTCTCCCGGCGCTGTACCGCACCTCGCACAACAAGCTATTTTAAAATTTCTGCACAGGCAGCGACTTATTGGCTATCAAGTGGATAAAAATGAAGTTCTTCTTTGATGTTCGAAACATGGATCCTATAAAAATGAACTCATCACAAAATATGTACGGCATGCAGATTTTTCATATTTTTGATTGCAAAAAAAAAAACAAAAAAAAACGCAATTTCCTGTTAATAAATACTTTTTAAACCTCTCAGATTTAAAACATTCTTAAACGTGTCACTGATGTCTAAAGGGTTCAGGAACAGAAAAAACATTTTCTTTGCAATAGTCAGTAAACCATTTAAAAACAGAGCGCAGCTCAAGTTGTGACTACGAGTTGATGAGAATAGAGTCCGTTTTTCGACCATAAATATAGAACAACTAAACCAAACAACTTCATTTTCACACGCATGATAGCCAATGAATTGCTGTAGCCTGACCGAAAAAAACAATGGCTTGTGGCAATGTTCAAACAACTTCATTTTCACACGCATGATAGCCAATGAATTGCTGTAGCCTGACCGAAAAAAAACAATGGCTTGTGGCACCATTTGTTCTAAAGTTATTCGGATTCTATCGTCACTTTTCAATCAGCCAAAGTACACACGAATAAAGTAAGAAGGACGAGCAAACTCACTTCTTGTTCTGGTAGTCGGCCACCGATCTGGGCGTGATGGTCCCTCCGGGTGTGATGGTCTCGACCCGAAACGCCGGACTCCCCCGATCCGAGATGGAAGCTGAAGAGGAGCGAGGGGGTGGGGGAGGGGGAGGAGGAGGAGACCACAATTTTCCACCACTGCTGCCAGACAATCCGCCAGAGGCGGCCGTGACCGCTGCGTCCGGAAACACGCCCGACACCCGCCACCTATTCACCGCGTCCGGCCCAGCACCGCCCGGATGCCGGCGGCAACACTCACCGCGCTCGATCGAGCTGGTCGACACCTTGGTGCCGGCCGACGACTTGGACGTCACGCTCTGGTTGGACGGGATGCGGATGCGGTACGGCGGACGCTTGGAGGGTCCACTGCCCGGCGCCGGACCGTCGTAGCTGCCGAATCCGCTCAGCTCACCGGCGACTCCGCGGTAGGCCGGGATGACTGCGATGGCGCCCGAAAGACCTGAAGAGCCGCGCTTGGAGGTGGCCACCGGATGAAAGTGCGGCAGCTCCATACTGTGCGAGGGCGAGTGACCGTACCCGGGGTAGTGCTGGGGGCTGGGTGAAGGGGACGGGTTGACCACGTAGCGGTGGTTCTGCTGGTGGTGGTGGTGATGATGATGGTTGTAGGCGCGGCCGTCCAGGGAGGGCGGTAGTGAGGTGGGATGGAAAGCGCCCTCTAGGAGTGATTCTCCGCTACGGGACATATAGGGGGGTGAAGAGTAGCGTGGTGACGGTGATCCGACCCCGGCGGAGGAGGAGGAAGAGGCCGAGGTGAGGCCGGTGGTGTGCTGGGCGTAGACGATGGGGTTGCCGTTGCCGCTGGCCAGATGCTGGTTGATGGCGATGCGGCCTTGGCTGACCGTGTAGTAGGTGGGGAAGTGATCGCTGGACGGGTGCGGGGGGTAGGCGGGCTGGATGGCGCGGCCGTGATGCAGGAGGGCCGTGACTTCGCGCTCGGAGAGGTGGGGCGAGCCCATGAGGTGGTCGCTGGGTGAGAGCTCGCCGCGGGAGAGGTGCGCCAGGGAGGGCAGCGGCTTGTAGAGGTTGTGGATGTCCAGGCTGGACGGTTTGGCCGGCATGGAGCCGTCGGGGGAGGAGAAGCGTTCGCGCTCGCTGGGCAGGTACATGGCGGATTTGGGACGGGCCTTGTTCTTGTAGTACTCGAGGATCTGTGGGATAAAGGAATGGGAGAACACGATTAGTCATCGTTCAACAGTCAACCATCATAAAGACTGTCACAATCACACAAATATGAATCTCAATTCATTTGAAAACAAAATTCTGTGTGTGACTCAACGTTTCCCAGTGTTCATAAAAATATATGTTACAATCTTTAAGTGGTATTTCAATAAAATTGAAACTATTCATTTTTTTATCAATTTATTCTATCTATCTATTTTTAGATTTATTTAGACTTTAAATTCGCGGCATAATGAGTTTAAATTTTATTCGAATGAAGAAGAAATTCAGTGATTTTCTTCGAATTCATATATACAGACGCCAAAATATTCGAAAAGCTCCTACTACACATACTCGTGTAAGCATAAACCAGAAAATCTGTTTCTGATCAAAATTAAAAATTATCTCTGACTTATAACGACCAATTAGAGAAGATATTTTCCCCGACAAAATACGAATTATATTTATGTAAAGAGCGCAGTTAAATAAATAATAAAAAAATAAAATAAAGCATCACGTAAAAAAAGACAAAAGCGTGCCATTCCCTGTCTAATATTATATTTGCAGGAGAGAATAAAGCCTGTTTGAGCACAATTACACGAACTACCAAAACCAAAAACGAAATTGCGCTCACCTCTTTGTCTCGGTTAGCCGACACCACCGAGTAGTCCAGACTGGACCCTGACCCCGTGGTCCCCTTGCCGCCACCTATCAGCGACGCCTGCGGATAAATACACTTGGGGCTGCTCACAAAGTGACCCTTCATGGACTGGAGCACGCCGGGCGGCAGCGAATTGAGCACCGCCGCCGTCGCCGACGACTGGGACGACCCGCCCTCACTCTTATACATGGCGGCCGCAAACGCCCGTTCCCGTTCCACCCCACTACCGGCCGACGACCGCCGACCCACCGACGAACGATCCCCGCCCGCTTCGGGCTCACCACGACCACCACCACCGCCACCACCTCGCTCACGCTCGATCTCCCGTTCCCGACGCTCGCGTAACCGCTCACCACGCTCCTGCTTGCTCTCATGGAGCGCTGCGGGTAGCTTTGGAGCGTTAAGAAGTGAGGCGATAGACACGCGTTCCCGTTTGCGTCGGCTCTGGGTCATGGTGCCCGGAACGGTCTCCAGGTACTCGAGCGGCGGGCCTCGGTATTTGGGCCACGTCCCCAGACTCTTCTCAGCGCTGGCCTTGTCAGAAGTCCGTTTCTTCCGCGACTTGCTGGTTCCACCACTACCCTTATTGGACGCGCAGCTCTTCTTACAGTAGTCGATGACCGAGTCCAGTTCGGCGATGGCTTCCTCCTCTTGTAGAGGCGTGGAGGCCCAGGCGAACGTCTTGTGTTTGTTGGTCTTGTGCTCCTTGGTGGAGCGGCGGTCGAAGAACTTGTCCAGGAATGTCTGCGGTGGTGGTGGCGGGGGGGACTGTTGCTGGCAGCCGCCGTTGCCGTGTTCGCAGGGTGATTTGTCGTCGGTTAGTCCGGCGTCCACGTCCGACTGGCCGTTGGCCAGTTTGTGGTGACCGGGGCTGGTCAGCTGGTTGACCACTACGTCTTCGGTCTGGGAGCTGCTGGTGGTCAGCTTCTTCACCGGCTCCTTGTTGGAGACACCGCCACTGCGAAGGAGACTGCCGTCTCGCAACGGGGACCGATTCACTGAGGGGCAGAGCAAACAAAAAATTAAATTTATGCCAAAACATTCATCAAAAGCCTAGGCTGATAATCGCCTTATTGATAATTATCCCCTAAATTAAAATCTCTTGCAAATCACTTCAATGAAGGGAATTTTCCCACAAAAAAGAAAAAAAGAAAAATAAGGGATACAAAGGACAGTGCTTACTTGAATAGGATTTGGGGCTGCACGAGTGCTTGTCCACATCGTTGTCCTGGATGTTGTGACCAGAAGAGGACGAGCTGAGCGGCGCGCTGGGCGGGTTCACGCACTTGAGCAGAGAGAGGACCAGGTTGTCACCGCTCAAGTCCAACAGCTTCATGGCCTCCAGACCGAACCGGAACCCATCCAGTGACCTCCCGTTCACCTGAAACAACCGACAATCAACGTTGTTGAAAAAATACTGGGATTGTTGTTAACTAAGTCCATTGGAAATAAAATGGTGACTCACACTAATGACGCGGTCGCCCAAGGCCAAGTTTCCTTCTTTGGCGGCGACAGAACCAGGAGCTATTTTATTGACGTAGACGCCAGTCTCCAAGCTCAAACCGTGGTCTAAATGGCACAAAATTATACAAGTGAATGAGTAAAAAAATAGAGACAAAGTTCGTTGAACCGGAACGATTGGAAGATGAAATCTTTGTTTTAAGTGAATGAGTGTTTCAGTGTTTGGAAATACAAAAGATTGGCAAATTAAAAGATAAGAAAAATAATTAAATAAAAAAATTATCAGGTGACAAAGAAAGACTCTCGCTTACCCTTATTTCCGCTTAGATTGAGATGAACAGACTGGATGAATCTGCTACTAGTTAAACGTCTTCGTCGCACAACCTACAAAATAAAATAAAAAATTTTATAAGCTGAGCTTCGAACTTAATTATCTTGTAATATGTATATTTTATCGGAAAATATTCCATTTTTATAGAACAGTATTGACAAGAAATGATAAATTATCTCACGTCTGACATGTCTATTACTGTGAGTTGTAGAGATTAACAAAATAATTTCTACGGAAATTCAATGTTCATCTCTGGTAAAATGGAATGTTAATGAGCACGAAACACACAAAAAAGACGAGGTGCACATAAGGAGAAATCGCCGAACCGGAACGATGAAGATGAACGTGATTGCAAGGGTATTTGCAAAATGTTAAAAGCACGTTAATTTGAAGGGCAAAACGTGATAGTTACATTTCTTGGGACAAAAATTAAAATGATATTTGAATGGTCAAGAAACGGTAAGGTGACGCCACGGTACGGCAAAAATAAAACATTTAAACCGTTGAGCTAGCCCGCGGCACAAATGCCATTTGACACGGTCGGTCACACTATGGCTGCTCGATTTCTGTCCTCTTCTTTATGTACTGACAATGTGAATGTTGCTGGGGACGTCATTAAGGGAGTCGGGGGAATCTAAAATTAAGTACGCTTCGACCACAAAATTAAGTACGTTTTTGGCCTCTGGTCTTTACCCCACCCCAATCTGGGATGTGATCAGAAGTGGTAATGTGTCTCGCCAAACCTGTTAAATTCGATTGCTGTGGCCAAGAAATCAAATTTCTTGCAGCAGAAGAACACTAGCTTTTTTAGCAAATGTTTTGCACAAGTTGTCATGTCATTCTTATTGTGAAGTGTTGAAAACTCCACAGAATGAAAACATTATCAAACATACTGTACATGTGTATTTCGCATCAACTTGATGTGCGCTCGGGCAAACCTCTCGCTGCGCGCGCGCCTGTATGAGTGTACTCGGGTGTGTAAATGTCCCTGTCCCAAATTAACGAAAGTAACGTCACGTTACTTTCATTTGTGTTCAACTTTGCAACGGTTTAGTTACTTGCATTTTTTAAGTAATGGTAACTGTAACTCTACCTCTTGTTGGTAAGCAACAAGGATTGTCTCAGTTACTTTTTTTTTTAAATAGCGTCCACAACTCTACTCATTTTTATAAAAACGGTAAACCTCATTCGCAGTTCGCCATTAACTAAATATCTAAATTACATGATTTCGGAGAAAAATATTTCATTTGCTACTAGCGATTAAATATCTTCACTCTGCCCCACCCCCACCCCATGCAAACCAAACATTTCTTCTCCACCTAGTGTTTAAAAATATCAATTGTTTCGCACTTCAGCTTGCTGAGCGTAAAAAAATTGTTATATAAAATATGCAAAAAAAAAAATGAAATGGCAGAGAATAATAGATATATCCTCGACAAAACCATGTATATTTTTTAATTGTTGCTGAATACGAAATGAGTCAAAATTAAGAAACAACGCTAATCCTGTATTGCACTAGGCACTACGGTAATTAAAAAAAAAAAAAACTTCTGACCTTGACAAAATGAGCCAGTTGGTCGGGTCAGAATATTTCAATATGTTACACGAAATTAAAAATACATCACCACCTCATTTATTTCGACTCGGGCTTTCAAAGAGATGCAATAAACCATCCAATTTTAATAACTTTCGCGTTTATCCATTTAAATAATATTGAAATGGTTGCAATAAATTACGGTGGTTAAGACATGCATGCTTGACGTGTGATTGGTCTACAATGCTATCATGTGGTTGGTATTTTACGTGCGTAGAATGCGTACGAGTGAGTAAAACCAAATACGATTTATGAAGCCCAGTCAATTTTCTGAGGTGAAGTTTTACCTCTACCATCAGGCCTACAGTATACAAGTGCATATGTATACGTATATAAGTATTTACAAAATGTATCTTATTTTAATTGTTCTTGGAATTGCCGTGGTGCCACTTGTGCAACGTGTTCAGAAGAGAATATTTCACAATACCTATTTTAGTTACCGCAGTAACAACCAAGGATTATAAGCAAAGCAACATGGACGCTAACCAGTTCGCCATTCAGACATTCAACTGCACTAAAGTGTTTAAGAGTAAACCTAATGCCAAAATTGCATTCATCAATTTAAACTTGGACGTTCCGAGATCATGCGTGTGAGTAATTTATTTATTTATTATTGTACCCCTCGTGTCGCTATGGCAATATATGAGGGGCACAGTCCAGTATCACAGGATCGAATAAACGAAAGCCAGGGAACCGAACCAGG
>JAUJYS010001328.1:0-17833 GCA_033995665.1 Melogona broelemanni | reverse complement strand
CTGAACGGTAATAGCACCTTCCCCACCGTTTCTACCTTCTGTGTATGCAGTTCACTGTACGTTACTAATACCCACATTATGCGATTCCCCACATTTTTATTACATGTGGTTATAGCTCATCACCTGCAATTAAGTTGTGCTAATGTTTGCGCAAACGTTCAATTTTTTTGTTTGATAACCGTTTGTCCAAACCAAAACTGTGTAACTGTATAAACATCGTTATGAAAATATTTGGAGTTAATATTTATGTTTATTGCGCAATAATTTAGGCTTTTCGGGGCAAGTCGAAGTATCGGCTTCTTTTATCGATCCTCTTATTTACTAGCGCGAGTATTTACGATGCGCACGCGGGCGTTTTCTGACCACTCAAACCGCATTCTCATCGCCGAGATCAGAAATGCACCCCGAATGTTGGCAATCACTACGATCAACGAACTTGGCAGGTTAGCCCAACTTCGGGGTGTTCTACGGTAGGCTGAATACGCTGCGGAAAGTGACCTAAACCTCGGCCGCTGGTTCGCGTAATACATTTCTTTGCCGCGGTTTTTCTCGTTGCTATTAGATAAAGATGCGCATTTGAATGTATTTAGAGCAACTGCTCTAAACCAATATGCCAATCTTAGCCAATATGCCTACAATAACATATTTTGGATTTTAACGCTTTGGTACACTAAGCTGTTGAAAACATTTTGAACGAAAAATCCAATTCCAACTTATCACTAAAAAGTAGAATTTCAACAACGTGCTTATTTTAATTTTAATTTTTTTAATAAAAAATACGACTGCAATTGTTTTTGATAAATTCAAGACTCTAGCAAAAGGTAATAGCAGGGGTGATAAATTGAGTCTGCTTTCTCTGTAATGAAAAATTGTTTTCCCCTCCCATTCAATTCCCCGACTACTGTTCCAATTCGTCTCTTGAGAATATTCGTATCGTCACGCTATATAGAGCCGGCAAACGAGTATTTCTGATTGGAATTAGGAAAACCATATAGGGGGTATCTGCCATGATCTCGTGTACGTGGATGAAGAGCGTGTCATTGGGTTCTGTCGGTAATCCCTCGAGCGAATGACCAACGACGCTCCTATGTGCAAGTACTAACGCGCCCTTGTTGCCACCGAGTCCTTGTATATAACCGGCCTTCGTGTGTTGGAAATCATGGCTTTCTTTCGACACTTCCGACTGCTAAATAAAACAAAGATTGCGTTCGGCTCGAGTGTGTTTGCGCGTACAATATACATTATTGTTATTGCCGCGTGCAGTCGATATATAGTCGCTGATTATAATGTTGGCTTCATGAATATCCTATATACACGTCGTAAAAACGTGCCCCGTCACCTAGTTGTAAAAATAGCCGTCGCCTGGATATAACTACAGACTCCGTGTAGATAAGATGTGTGCTGCGTATACGCCGTTTATCCTTATGGTCCGCGCAAAACTGGCAGTGGTGTATTTATACCTTTTGTGTTGATGTTTTTTTCGTGGGTAGCCTTTTCGTATTTTACATTGATTATGATTATAGAAACACATCAGACTAAGAAAAATACGTCTAACCATACATTGGAAAAATCAGTTAAGAAAATTTGCTTTTTCGATAATTTTTTGAATCCGCGTATTTTGCTTTTCCCGATGTATCTTTGTAATCAATTAAAATTTGGTATTTAAATTTTACCATTTTCATGAAATGGTTCTGAAATTACTGTAATGAAATTATTTTTGATATATTTTGCTGTGATAAACCTGGAGTTATGTTGACTCTCTAAAATTGGCGAATTGAAATTGCAACTTTCATAAAGGGCACTGAAAATGTCGCAACCTTCCTTTCCCTCACCATTTTCAGTAGTCACGTTTTTGGAAATAAGTCAATACCGTATTCAAATCGTAACAAACGGTCGAATAATAAATCATATGCTGAACGCACTTTGTCTAAATGGAGCTCCATCTGTATTTGACCGCTGACAGTTAATTCTTGACGATCCCATTGTACTCGCTTTGAATCTCTAATTTCCCCTTTATGATGATCAAACGTATTACACGCAAAAGCTATTTCGAACTATGCATATAGGGTACGTGCACTTTTGGAGTCATTTTTGCGCTTGATTGATGTC
Organism: Melogona broelemanni; assembly: GCA_033995665.1. Classification (NCBI taxonomy): domain Eukaryota; kingdom Metazoa; phylum Arthropoda; class Diplopoda; order Chordeumatida; family Chordeumatidae; genus Melogona; species Melogona broelemanni. Next base: position 15,724 of record JAUJYS010001328.1, on the reverse strand, counting down.
AGTTTTAGCGAGCCGGCGGGCCCAGTGCGTCGGTCACATAAACACCGCCGAAATGTGGTACCGTTTCACTTCCATACTTTTGATATGTGCAGAGAGCGCGTGAGCGAGGTCCGTTGGCTGACCTCCCACCAACGCGAGCACCATTTGTCTAGCTTTCGTTCTTGTAATTGACGTGCCGACTATTTTATGATGGCTGGCTCGAGCATCCGCTGCACGTACGTTCTTGGTGAGCGGCTGGTGTAGCTGAAGGTGAACCGATGTTCACCTTGTAGTCAACGCGGACATAACCCCACCCCCATGTAATTCTTAGAAGCATATTTGATTGATGTAAAGAGTTTTATATGTGAAGAAAAATTTTCGAATTAGAACACGCTGATTAGTATCCTAATTGTTCTTGTTCTAAAAATATAATTTTCGGTATAAATTGTTCTTCTGGAATATTTATATTTTTCTTTCACAGGAAGCACATTCCTTCCTGGAGTTACACAGTCTTCTTCTTTAAATTATGAAATTGAAAGTGAAGTTAAATGCTGTTTTCAGTTGGTCGTGACTTTTAACAAAATTTATTTTTAAGCATTGTGAATGCGATGCTTGTACTGTACACCAGTGATTTCATTGGATATGCGCTTACGGATTGTGCCCTATTGTATGAATACTCGATTTCGAATTACTGGGAAGAAGGTCACGTGAATGTCAAGCAAGCTCCAGAGAGAGGGGGATAGAGTACGGCATCGCTATTCAGACTATTTATTACAGATGACGCGGCTAGACTGCACGCTACATGTTTTGAAAGGGAAAGTTTGAGCATGAATAATGGTTCTCCGTCGTTTTGAATTCCAATGTCTATATTGCGGTTGTTGCGCGTCTGTTCGCAGTGGCTGGGCCTATACCGTCTGGTTCCACGAACCGAATCGAGCTAGATTCGGAACGGAGATATCGGATTGCCTGACTTTAAGGAAAATTCAATTTACATTTTTTTTTTTCGTTTTTACCGTATTTATTTTTTATTTCTAAACACTGTAGTAAACATTTCTAGTGTACCCCCCGTTTTGCTACGAACATACACAGTGTATACAGTTTGATAGGTACATTTTCAACAGTATCATGGGATCGAATAAACGAGACCATGCGACGGGAATTGAACCCGAGATCACCGCACCGCAGTTAACGTTCTGATTTTTTACGGTGTACAGCTTGGCTGAGCGTAATTTGTTAATTTTTAGTTTCTTCCCACCCAATTTTACCGAAGTCCCAATGTCACTAATTATTAATCTTGATTTTTAATGCTCAAAATTATCCTAGCTCATGCTAGGATAATTCAATTCTAGGATAAAACAAGTTCGTTTATCATTTTTAAAACGATACATTCGTTGATACCTTATCTTTGTATCGGGTGATTTATCTCTGCTAGATCTAGCTAATCAGTCCGAAATTGAGTATATGTGTACGTTAGAAGAAGTTTCGTGGGTCAGAGGTTCCACCCAATGGCTTCCATAAATTAGCACGATCCCAACTGCTTGGTTCGGAAGACTCGTGTAGAGCGACCACGCCGCTTTTAATCGACAATTTATACACGCGGGCGCCATCTCGTCTCGTATCCGCGCGGTTTCTCCTCCTCGCCCAACCACAACCCTCCGCGCCCGCCCGGCCGACTGTGACCAAACTCGCCCTCGCCAAATCAGTCGAGCCGTGAAAATCGTCTGCCGGAGATGATTCGAAATCGATGATGGAGACGAGGAACGACGACGACAACGACAACGACCAAGGCGACCGCTGCTCGCGATAAGCCACCGGCATCTCGTTCGCTCGCTCTCGCTCCCTTTGGCTGCACACTGAGTCCAAGGACAAATCGCGGGCTAATTGCCGTGCCGTGTCCTCTTCCCCGTCCGTGCGTGCGTATGTATGTCTATGTGCGTGGCACGTGTGGACTATATATACATGCATGTATATACGCGCCATCGCCATCTATTTAGGCCTATCGGCGGGTGGCCTACGCCCTATACGCTATCCGCCACAATCAGACCCGCCATTTTGCTCTCTATAATTCGGCGTTGAGGGGGCTGGAGGGGCGAGGCGCAAATGAGGCAATGATCGTGTTCTTTCGCTTCGGTCGCTGCGACGTGGCAGCAGCTGCTCATCGATACTCCGACTTCTTTGTTCGGGGTTTGAACGTTAGAATTAGAAATGTTCAACCCTTTTTCCTCATGGATTATTTTTTAGTTTTATTTTAATATTCCATGAGTCGGACAAAATTTTCTCATCGATCCATCATTGATTATCCGATGATGCGATGCACAATTTCCTGGTTGAGAACGATGGCGAAGTCACTTATTGCTGGGTTTATGTACCGTGAACGCAAAACGTGCCTCTAGATGGCGTGACTTTGATCAATTTGTTTTCCCTGCTCCGCAGAAATGTACATTATGATTTTTCTCGATATCTGTTGGATATCTGTGGACTCTTTGGCGCCCCCGCATTCGATCACACGTGATATTGGCTGTGGACGGTATATTTTGCGGCGGAGCGATGCCGACGCTCACCACCCGCAGCCCCGCACCAGAGGTCGGCGGTTAGACGACGTCCGATCATACGACCAAGCCTATTGCATAGCAGTCTCGTGCACGTTGTTATATTCGCGTGTGCGGCGTGGTGCCGGCCGTCCATATCTGAAGAGGGGCGATTAACCAGAATTTAGTGGCGTCCGTGTTTGACGTTGGAGCTAAGCCGCGCGAGAAGGCGATTTATGCGGGATGCAATTTCATGGGGGGAGGCGGAGAGGGTCGGACCGGGGCCTCTCGCAGTCGGTCGGGCGGAAACAAGTGGCTCCGTCTGGACGAGAGACCATGCCGACGGACGGTGGTGGTAGTAGTGGTGGTGGTTGCCTCGGTAACGTATTTCGTAGTCGATGGCCGACAAACGCCCGTACATCACAATTATGCCTGGCGCTCACATGTGCCGTCTGAGCTGTGCTGTACCAATATTTTTCCCCTGTTTCAATAGGGTTGCTAACTGACCAATGAAACCCCAGATAAGGAAAAGGTGTTGCCTTATGGGTTAGCTCAGCGTATCAGTGTGTGTGTGGCTTCATAGTCCTCCCAACCTGTAGTTTATGTTGCTGAGCGAAACGAAAGAAATGTGTTTTGTACTCATATTTTCACCTTAGCCATCAGCCTTCGTCTGATGTGCCTTCCGTGTCTTATCGAATGCGAACACAAATCCATAGTACCTGGTACATGGTATCAGAATATGCGCTGCCCCTGATTTTGGTGAACGAAGGCAATACTGCCGGCAACGTGTCTTGCGGAGCAGCCTACAGTGAGGAGCTTTTGGACAGTTAGCTGTCGTGCGTGCTCACAGCTCACTCGCCCACTAAATAATTGATTTTTAAATTATTTGATTGTTTATTAAGTAACCTTTTCCCGAGAGTAAGTTTAAATTAATGGTAATTGCCTTGTTGAAATACGATATTTGTTTCTAAATAAAATAACTATGAAAAAAATATACGAATGCCTGTGTCATCCAAATTGTGGGTGGGAAGCATTGCATTTCTTATCGGATTCTTCCCACCGTTTTGCCATTTGAACCTTATATCGTCACTGCCTTTCGATTATCAATAAAGTAGGCTGAATTAGCCACCTCGCCCTGGCTTCAATGTGGAGGATCGAGTCGATCGAGACACGGCACCGGAGAAAGAGCGTTTATAAAATAAATGGTTTTTCGCCTAACAATTACGCAGCATCGCCCCGCGTGCATGCGTTATCGCTTCCATCGTTCCCAATTTATTGTGAGTTAGTTGTGTTCGGGCTTTCTCCTCTTCATTCTCGGGTTTGTGAGAAGGTTCTCAAGACCGGCTTAACCTTTTTGTGGCCGCGCGCGCGCCATATCCTTTCGAGGGAATGTTAAGCTAAGTCATTAAACTATCAATGGTACGTATGGTATCGGGGTGATTTATGCGTTGCAGTATCGAGGGTTTATTCTCTGCCGTCCTCCGGAGTTGTTAAGCCACTTGAATTGTTACAATGAAGGTATGTGTAAGCACTTTGGGAAATTAAATAAATCTATTTATTATTATTACATTAATTTCATTGCTCAATCGATCAACAAAAGTCTTTCATTTTTTTTGGAAATTCGCCGTTTGGTCGAAAATAATAGTATCGAAATTACATTTCGTCTGAAGAAGATTTCAATTAAAATGTGTTCCCTGTGATCTTTCTCTTTCAATTTAAATATGTTAAAATTTAAAGAAAAACAGTTAAAAGGCGAACTTGTGGTTTCCCTGAACAAATATTTCTCCTAACATTGTTTGCGTTACATGGTTAGAATGTATTGAGTGTTTTGTCCTTGCCAATAATTAGGGGCAGCCATATTAGAGCCTCTTTGAAAGAACCATAAAACGAATATGAAATTTCCTTAGTGCAGGTTTCGTTTCAGGTTAAATTTATTATAACACTTCCATTAGGTCCTTTCAGTTCATTTCAATGCCAGTACCGACATTGTTTTATCTTATTTATGTGTCAAACTGCAATCTCGTATTTTGTACTTAAAAATTCTGGATTTCGCAAAAGTATGTATTTTTTAAAGCTGAAATCCACGTTTGCCTCAGCGATGGTTCTTAATGCTAATATACCCATATTTGTATCACGCGGTCAGATAGCAGGAGTCAGAACAGCCGGAGACTTGCGTAATTAAAAAATGAGACAAAAAATTCTACCCTTCCGCTTACACTATTCCCGCGTTATCGGCATTCCAACACCGCTTGGCTTTTTTCTTCTTTTTTTTTTCTTTGCTTCCCCCGCACTGGCTGGAAGATATTTCTCAGAAGCCATTAAGATTTTATTCGCTATTAATATGCGAGGAGGGTAATGCCGCTTCTTATAATTAAATTTTCCGCCACACTCGTTTTTGCGATGTACGAGAGACGATGTGGGCATTGCCACCTACCGGCATGGGCAGCAAACACCATTTCATGAAATATTAACGCAAATTAGATTATATGGTGCAATTAATTTTAGGGGTTCACTGCGCTCTGGTAAACAGGTCTCGTTGTAATTACAGTTTGTACTTGACATAACTTGATCGCTTTATCGTTAATACTAATGTGATTTAAACGTCGAGAAGGCAATTAAAATACTTTGCAATCGTTGTACAGTGTACCATATATTTCGAAAAACTGAAGTTAAAAAAGATCCAACGGTCACTAATTTTTTTTCTCTTTAGCGGTTTGCATTCGATGTTGCTGCTAAGGGGTTAAAGGAGTGTGACGGTGAGGTAGCGAAGAACACAGAGAGCAAATAAAAAGGTGCTCTCCAGTAATCATCGCTGTGCTTTTAATGGCTTTCGACAATTCTTTTCCCCATCAATTTACCAGCCTTTGTGCTTTCATTCCAAGAAGCTTTTCCCAATTCGTTTAACTCTTTTACTGAGTTGTAAAAAAAACACGTTCTTTTCTTTTTTATTCCTTCTTTTTCGTCTGCGGCTTAGGGCGGGGAAATATAAGATAAAATATCGATATTATCGATATCCATTTTAAGGGACCACCTATAGGCAATAACATTCCATTGTGCAATCGATAGTTCTTTGGAGACTGTTGACTATTGTGACTGCGGCATTGACCAGAGTGCAATTCCGTTGTATTCTTTCCGACTTTCCTGTTATTTTCGCCTTCGCCAATTCCCTTTCACTGTTGGCATAGAACCTCGGCCACTGTGTATTCAACCGTTAAACATCTTTAGTTTGATCGTAAATCCTTTGGAAATGTCGACCGATTATTTACCAGGTTTGATCTTGGACCCGCATAAGGTTAAAGTCTTACAGTGTCCGACTTTTAAGAGAGGCGGAAAGTGAAAGCCGTGCGCGGTCCACCGGGCACGCGCTTGAATTTAATAGCACTAAAGAAATGGTAAAAATAAAGCGGGTAGCTCAAGTAGGATTTGAACTGAAGATGGTGGAGATGGTAGTTAAAATTGTGTGGAAATCTCGAAAAGTCGACGAAGTGAAAAATGGAATGGTTTGGAAGGGTGGAAGAAGAGAAAACAAAAATGTAGGAACTGTGTTTCTATACTTTTTTTTAATAGTTTTTCGCATTGCAATTCTATTAACTCACATTTTTTCGGATACTTTGCCACTCGCTTAACAGCTTTGAATACTCGTGCAGTGTGTCATATATTTTTATTAACTGTAAACTGGTCAAATGTTGAGGCTCATTTCTTACTTTATCAAACGTTGCGTCTGAGCGATATTTAGTATTAGATTCCTTTGCTGCCTTTTTTCTGTCAATACCAGTGTTACCAAAGGGATGTGGTCATCTTTCATGTCAATGTTTTGTTGAAGTTTATCTGCAGTAGACTAGAACCTAAAATATCTTGAGCTCTACAGCATTTCAAAACTGAAAAATATCTTATGAATTCGTTTTCAAAATACGTCTTTTTTGGCTGATGGCCCATTTTCTCGGCCATAAGTTTGTATCCAAACGGTGGACAGTTACGGATACGAACCTTCCATCCTCAGAATCCGTAGACAAACGAAAAGAACAACGCTAACTGAGACAATAACATCTCGCGATTTCAACATCACTATATTAAGCCACATTTCGTTTCAATAAACCTACAGTTGTGTGTTTTAAATTGAATTTAGCTGTAGTTTTAAAACAGAAAATTCGTTACTCTACAGCCCATTAGCGTAGTAGAAGTGGACTTCAATGTCGGCGTTGCAAGTGGAGGGAGGGGGTGACAGGGGCGTTGTTATGTCATTGCAGCCAGAGTGCTTTGTTTAACTATATAATCTGTGAAAACAAATGTGCATTTCGCGAGACGTCTCTAGTAATTAGCGCGGCCTCGGCTTGTACAACCGTGACAATAATAGCTATTTTTCACTCGCCCATCCTTGTTGGGCATGCGTGGTTAGAACGACGCCGTGTTGGTTTCGATATCAAGAAAGTGAATCCATGAGCACTGAAAATTCAATGGCTTTTTCTTATCTGGTTACAATTATCAGATACATGCAAGCATCCCGAAGTTGTTTTATAGCCGCGATGTTTCTATATAACAATTATAATTGGAGGGCAATGACTGTTTAGTTCTGTTATAACGAAGCATGGCAACAGAACTCAAATTACTCATTTTTGTTTAAATTGTAAAGATTTTTTGCTGATGTAACGTGCGTTCGAAATGTTAAGTCTCTGCATGAAGTTCGCTTTTAAAATGTGCTTGTTCATGGTTTATTTAATATTCCATACTATTGTGAAAATTACTTTCGCTATGATTATAATAGGCTTGTTGTTAAGATCCGTCGAATCGTTTCCGACTCCTGGTGACGCCATGGACAAGTGCTCTCCAGCTGGGCCGATTCGTTGACTTGCTCTGCAGCTCCCGGAGTGACGTCTTGGTTTCCCTTTTTATACAGTCCAACCATTTTGCGCGTGGTCGTCCCCCATAGTGGTTATAACCATGTGGTTAGGATATGTGGCGTTATAGTTTTCATGACATTATCACGCTCGAAATGAACGCTTAATGCTGGATCGCTAAAACCATAAGAAACCTTGAACTAAAAAAACGAAATAATGTTTTACGTCTCTGGAGATTGCAAGAAATATTTTATTGTATGAAGTTGAGTTTAGATGGTTACATATGCTGGTAGATGCTGGTGAAAGTGCGAATGCCGAGTCTGGCTACAAAACCGAAACCACCGTCGATTTCGAACTGGCATCGACCGCACGCAGTCGATCTCCTTTATTGACTCGAGCAGCCTATAGAAAATAAGCCGATGAGATTTGCATGGCCTCCATAAACGCGGTTGCCATGCATGGGGATTGCCGATATATTTGGTAACTGTTGTCGGTTTGTGGACCACCTATACGCCGACGCGCCGTAATTGTTATTGCCGAACGTATAAACGCTAAGCTGTCGTCAATCGCTGTGTCTGTCGTCGGCGTTGTCGTGTCCTCCCCATCGACGCCCCCGCTTAGAAACACTCGTGCCGCCCCCGAAAGCACACGGACCGGCTGGCGAATTTTTCCATCCGCCCTCTGTACACCGTACACCAATCGCTTTCGTCAATGTGTTTTTTTACGCCTCTCTCCCACCAACTGATGCGGCATTCCAAAATATGTCTCGCGCGGCGCGTGAACAGCTTCGATAATTTTGTCGAGTGCTGTTGAACGCGGTGCCAACGGTGTGGATTGACGGGCGTGGGGTGTGTAGCCCGTTTTGTCGAATCTGTTCGGATATTGAAATGCGCTGGAATTGGGCAGATGATGTAATGAATAAAATTCAACTGCTTTTCACTTAACTTGTCCTACTTCGACCACGTCATGCTGGTGCCACCCTGGGAAAGTACAAGTGTATTATGCTTGGAAGGGCTGAGGGTGTACCAGAAAGAGGGAAAGACCATGCATTAGGTGAATGGACGTTGTCATGGGAAAGATCAGATTTTGAATGCAGCGCGCAATTGGTAACATTGGCAAACATTTATTCTCGTCGGCAACGAATCGATGGTATTTAACAACCTCTTCAGAGGTTTCGAGTAATGGAATAAGGTCAATAATATTAAAATCAATTGAAAGTATGATTATTCATGTAACTCAGTGCTGTTTGCAAAATAAATTAAGCTGGTATATGGTAGATCGGGAGATGAAAAATAACGAGTGAAAATTATTATTTTCCTAGTCGGTGTAAAAAGCCGGTCATCTATTCATTTATTCATTTATCGGTCATCTATTCAGTCACGGTCCGTCCATATATCAGTTTTCACCTTCACCACTTCTGCCACGCGCGTGGATTTGGCTCGCCATTTTGCCATTCATAACAATCCATGCCAAATATGCTGACGCGTCGAAATGTTAAGGATCAATATCAGCCAAGCCTTTTGTACCGATGAATTATGTTGGCCAACAATGCGCCCACAACCTTTTGCCCAGTACCAGCGGGTATTCCAAAGACCCGATTACTAAATATCCGATAGCGCTGCACTTTCAATTCTCACTAACCACCAGAATGTTTTTATTTTTATATGATGAATGGTTTTAATAAATATCAAATCGTTCATTTATTTAAAATAAAATCGTTTACTGATGATTAAATTGCGCTAGCTTTTTTCTTTCTTGTCTCCAATATTGTACGCGCACGTACTTATGAAACAAATTCTTGAAATAATATGCAATAGGGAGTTCGCAAAACCCCCTTGACATTAGAGTCCCACACGTCAACTAGATAGGATCTCACGACAATATATTATTTTTTTTACATGGTCTACATGTGTGCTTCAAGTACCGTAAAGGTTTGTGCCTCGTCGTTTCTCTGCTCGTCGGAATGGTCGTTGTGGTGGCTGCATGGGGTGGAGAGCTCGCTTGGTCATGCCCCATATCTGGCTAAATTTATGAACGGAACGAACGGCCTCATCACGGGGGAAACCATTTTCCATACACTGGTGACCTTGCTCGTGAATTTCGAATAAATCGTCGGCCATGTCTCTCGTCTTTCTTCCTGCTCCCCGCCCCCTAATGCCGCCGCCCTTTTTGGAACGAGCCACCATGTCGCTATACACGGTCGGGAGTCCGTCTCTCCACCCAGAGCTGGACCCGGTACCGGAACGTCAATCTCGTTTTTGGGCCCGGGCCGAGCGACGAGCACGCACGGCGGGGAGTTGCGCCGCGTGGAACGACCTCCGAACACGCGAGACCTTTTCGATGTGGCGAGATTCGTGAACGTGTCGTCCGTGAGTCGCGATGATCCGCCTCGCTGTGCGCTGTATCCCCCGACCAGTGGGCAGTCCGTTCTGCCGTATCGTATACCCCAAAATATTGGTCCGCGACCTCCTTTTTTTGCGTCGGCGTTACGTGCGGTGGTGGGTTGTGGTGGTGACGCCGGCGTTTATCGAGGATGCGATATGGGTGCTGTGTGAATGAGGTGGGGTGGGAGGGACGGTTCCGGTTGAGGTTGGACGCGACAAACGTTCTGGACCATTAACCGTACTTGCGTGCATGGCCGCAGCCATCGTCACGGAAAGTGATCTCTGGGGGAAAGGGTTAAATTTCGGTTCCCCCCCCTCCCCCCTGTTCTGTAGGGGAGAGTCAACCCTCTTGACGGAACACGCTCGCTAAATTTAATATAGCAGCCTGAATGTAATTTATGCAGATATTTCAATGGCGTTGCTGGCCAGCTTAACTGTATATTTTTATTTTCTGTTTTACATTTTGATCCTTTAATTTTTTCCTGAAACGTTAAAGGCGGATAGTGACGTGAAAGGATTCTGTGATCTGGAAAAAATCGGATGTGACTTTTAATTGATGTGATTTGAATTGATGAGATAGGTTGTGAGACTGCCGTTTTGGAAACGCCATTTTTCAATCGCTATTTAATAGCCGCCATTTTGAAGCTGCCATCTTGAAGCCGCTATCTTGTGGATGAATTGTACTAGAGCATTCTTTTGAGAAAAAGAAAAAATATTACTGTGTCGACTTTTTTTTTTGGTTGTGTGGGTGAGGTTAGCCCAATGTTTCGGAATGGTGAATTCGGCGCCCAATGTCGCCAGAGACTCGTTCATTATGCCCGTTCACGCGGGCAGCCCTCTCGGCGCCCGCCGATTCGACCTCTGCGTGGCTGATAAAAACATATTATGGTTGCCCGCGGGACTCGTTTATTAAGCTCATCTCGTCCCCACCCCTCCCCAGCAAAACGCACGTTCTGGCTGGCAAATGCCCACTCAGTATTACGTATGCATGTTTGTGCCCGTAGCTGGTTTTTTTCCAGGACTGCCATAATATGCATGAAGGCCGCCATTAAAAAAATGAAACTCTCCCGCCTCTCACAAAGCAGAAATGAGATCTCTCACTCTCGCTTTCTCTGATGTCGTTTCTACATCTAGTCTCTCTTGCTGAACCTTATTACGCAAAGGTGGAACGGTGTTTAAATTCTGGAAACAATTTAATTAAAACATCCGGTTCACATATATTTTTCTTAGGATAACTTTTAATCAGCATCATTTGTTCATATTTTTTGTTTATTCCTAAATTGTAGAACTTTTAAGTGGGAAATGCTGGTCGATGCCACCTTTACATGCGGTATTGCAACCGACTGCGATGAGGTGGTCCCGGGTTCGATTCCCGGTGCGGGCTCTCGTTTATTCGATCCCGTGGTACTGATGAAAATGTGTCCCTGACATGTTACTACATCAACACCAGATGGAATTTTTAAAATATGTGTTTTTCTTAGTGCTAGTTTTAAATATATTTTTGTGCTATTTAAAAAAAAGTTTTTAGGTATTTCTATTCATTGTTATTAGTTTTGGTTTTTGTGACTACTCATGGAACTGGCTCCCGACCGACCAATGTGAAAACGTCGCAAGCGTGCTGTTCTACCCAATTAGCGTCCACGAGAGTTGTTCTGCGCAGCCGGCCGCTCGGTGTGCTTGAAAATACCGACCAGATGGCTCTATTTTTTCCCCGTGGCCTGCATAATTAGTCGTGTGGTCTATTAGCGCATGGGCGCGCTTTGCTCCTGCCAAAAACTATTTTCAGACACTTTCAATTTTCCTTTAAAAAAAAACACGACCCGTGTGTGTACACGTAGACTCTGTAGGCGTCTGCCTGCGTGTGGCGTTTATGTTATTACTTATTACACTGAGTAGAAAGAAAATAAGTTGGGTTGTAAGCCAGGAAATAATTTGTCGGCGCTGAAACTTGACTTGGCGAGACGTTAAGAGGGCGCCACTACACTCATAGGAACTGATAAACTTGTTAGATCGTCTGAAGTGTTCATAATCAAGTTGCCAGATCGCCGATGCTTCACTATGCGTGAGCTATGCTTTAAACTGTACTCTGCTTTAAACTGATTACTGTTCATTTATTCTAAAGTTTTAAAGAAAGTGAAAGCAAAAAACTGTTTTGGTAAATTTTCGGAACGATAGGATTGCTTCTTTCATCACTTGCTTGAATTATTAATTCGTCCATCGAATTTTTACCGTAATGTTTAGAAGCCGCCGCGTATAAGCCACGCCTACGTTTATAAGCCACTGTGTGACATTGCGAATGCAACGTTTCCAATATCGGGAAGCTTTGAATGTTTGCTTTTGCGTTTCACTGTTCAAGTATGTGGACATAAAAAACTTGTTTGTCCATTGGATTTTATTCGCGGCTATAAAAAGGGGTAAGCGTTACGCTAACCGTGACCTCCGCCCTACCCCGTCACGATATCCCCCTCCCCCTCGCTACCCATTCTATAGAAAACGTACTCGTCAGTGGGCAACTGTTATTACGTGATTGCTGGCGTCGAGTAATTACAAACGCTCCGGCATGCCAAGCCTCCCGGAGCCCCATCACCAGCGGGAGCAAACGAGGCACCACAGGATTGACATTCGTCGTTTCGTATCGCTTTCCAATGGAAGGACGATGAATTGAAAACCGTTATCGATTCACTGGTTATCATGTATACCCTATTTTGCTCCTTCGTCCTTGCCAAGTCTCTTGGCCGGCCGCGTCGCGCGTCCTATTGTTTGGTCGGTCGGTCAGTTGTGCCGGCCATTTGGTTCTCGATGACAATTTCGTTTTTGGTACTGGCGCGCGCGGTTTCTGTGGAAGCGAAATTCCGACCCAAATGACGAGTCGAGGGGATTCGTAGTAATTGCCGCGGAAATCGGGGGGCCAGTTGGCGGCGTATGAATGTTGTTGGTCCGCACACTCTCTCGCTCTCGCTCGTCAAAATGGGGAGAGACCACCACATTGCGAATTGTCCTTGCATTGTGTTGGTAACCGCCCGATCCCTGGGAAACTAAGGTAGGGGGAATGGGGGACTTGTATATAGCTGTCCAGTCATTCCGTCGCCACATATCAACCGATCTACTCCATTTCTACTCCACTCGAGTATCTTCGTGAGACTTGAGTCCTTTCCTTAATTGATTTGCAAAGCGAAAAAGAAGAAATTAGGTATGTTCGTCTTTGAAACATAAGGACTATATTTTGGTTCAATGCAAAATATAGTCGTGGTCAATTTTGAGTATATTTTTTTTTATCTGGTTCAAGCGTTGAAATACTGTACGTAATTAATAGTGGATTAGTATACTGCGCGTAGTCAGAAATTTATGGGCAGCGCTAAGTGTATGCGAGCCTCAAACCTAGCAATCCACATATGTAATGCGGGAAAGCTCGCCCTCGAAATGCGCGGAAATGAGCATTTTTGGTTGGTTGGTTGGTTGGTTAATCAGTCCTGGGACTGGTTTTATCAGCAGGGTGCCTTCTCCGGACTACGACCCTCGATACCCCGACACCTGCGGTTGTTCTTGGCATAATACAGAGGTGGCCTTCCCTCGCGTAGTACCACAAGCCAATCCAACAATCAGCTGCGCTGGGAATCGAACCCAGATCCGCTGGTAGGTCAATTCTTTATGCCGTTTGCTTTGCATTTCGAATATAATTATATAAAATCTCAATTATTTATTTGAATATGGGGACATTAATATAATTGTAAATTATTATTTTGTTTCCTTCAACAAGTTTGAGGGACAAAATTCTATCTCCTTAGAGACACGAGGGTGTAGTAATCCTGTAGTGCACTAGGCACTATGGTGATTTAAAAAAATCGTCCCTTTTCTACTCACATTGACATTTTCGTTGATGACCAGAGGGTCTCTGGTGGATCAGTGGAGGTCGCCTCCACGCATGGACTCCAGTTCTAGTACTCGGACACACAACGCTTTGCAACAATCTAGCCGGAACAATGGGGTTCAAAATGTTTAGCCGAGTGAACAGTCGCTATTCACTTCGTTACGTCGCACGTGTATAATTGACGGTAATGGTTTCCGAGCCGGTGATTTGCATTATGCTAATTCCAGCCTCGTCCGCTCCGACTCGTGCAGCCAAGGCGCCCAACCGCGCGTGCGTGCTTGTTCCAGTTCCAGCGCCCCAAACTGTAGGTCTTTACCTGGATACACCCTTTTGACGCCCACCGATGGCCTTATACTTCGTGGACATCGCGACGCACCTATTTACGGGTGACGGCAGTCCAGTCATTTAAACGATGACAATTAACCCGCCGAGATGTTTCGGTTACCAACTTGCGGGCAAGTTAGTAGCGAGCATCAATAGAGTTGACCCGTTATTTCTCGTTCTAAAATGCGGTATGCTAATAACTGTGACCGCGATGTTCAACCTGGATGTGTCGGCTTGGAAGTTCGGCTTGCCAACTACTGTAATGCGATTAATTTTAATCTAATTAAATTGGCTCCATAATTGAAGTGAAAGAGTTCTCCAAAGTTTTACAATTTGAACCAGTTTCCAACATTTTGGCGTACGGTAACTTTGCATGTTTTACCTAATGGGTTGGAAATACCCATGGTAATACCTAATGGTGCATCCAAATGGCTTTAGTTGGATTTCCGTAGTTCGCTTGATATTTAAGCTGTCGTGGATTCGATTCCCGGGAAGGACAACTTATTTCGTCCACTGTGATGAGTCCATAGCCACTTTCTTTACTTTGCTGAATAAACAAATATAAGTTTTATGACCATGCTTTGGTGTTTTTGTCACGTGATTTCAACTTGAACAAGGCATGAGATGTGAAGACAGTTTCAGCTTATCAATGTTAGAGATTTATTAAAGACTGCTGCTTATGAAAGATGGCGTTGCTCTCTTTTAATTTTCCTTAATGAAATTCTGTTCGGCAAAATCGACCGAAATATATTTTTTTTCTCGTCGAATGTCGGATACCCGTATTTGCATCGAGCGTACAAAAACACCGTCGTCATCAAAAACACTATCGTAAGACGATGCGATGCGGCCTTGGTGGTGCTTGCTAGGTTGTTGCGCCCGTAAATTAATTACAATCAATTTGACATTGAGATACGTCATTTTGAATATTAATGAAAATATGATTATTACATCGTTATGTCATTGCGAGAAGGGAAATGGAAGGGAACGATTAGCTAGTATGGCTCGACCCGATTCTCGATGAGACCGAGCATGCGCGGAGCTAATTGTGGTGTTTCGCGCGCGAGCCGCGTTGGTCCAAAAAGCGACGTCTCCCCAAAGACTAGTAGCGAGACATCGTGCATGTGATCTCTTTTATTTAATTAACGATTTTCTGTTCGCATCGAGAGTGCAATTCGAGTCCAATATACTGCTGCTGGCAGGCAACGTCTGGCAAAGTCCTCTGCTTAATCTCTGGTGGCTTTCCCCCTCCTCCGTGTAGATAACTTGAACAGGTCGCCGCAACGAAAAACACTGCTTCATTAACTGCTTTTGGAAGGCGATGAAAATCTGTTTCCGTCCATATACGAGTGCGTGTACTACACGGTAAATCCTTAAATAGTCCGGAGAATTAGTCCCCTAACGACGTACGGATGTTTTTTTAATCTTTCGAAATCTCGCGGTTTATTAGCTTAAGCAGTCATAAAATGGTTAACTATTATTAAGTAGTGTTGACCTCAATCACCAGGATATAAAAAAGAGCATTTGAGTACTTATTCTATTTCTGGATTGGTTACACAAATTGTACCGAAAATGATGCACAAGACACGTGTCTTAAATTTGGGGCCGACATTTAAGACACGTGTCTTAAATGTCGGCCCCCAGTGGCTTAGTGGGTATGGTCACATGCTACTGATTCGATTCGATTCGATTCCCGGCGCAGGCTTTTGTTTATTCGATCCTGTGGTACTGACGTCACCCCTGAGCTTCCATTAGGGAGTCCTGAGCTTAGGGGTGGATCCTGCAGTCTGGCTATTCCAGCTGCATCCC
>JAUJYS010001327.1:0-17835 GCA_033995665.1 Melogona broelemanni | reverse complement strand
TCTGGATGGACTGACCATTTTCCTTTTTTTGGTTATTCGATCCTGGGGTACTGGTGAAAATAGGCCCCAACCATATTGCCATATTTGTTTTTTTTTTTAATCACCGTAGCTCCTAGTGCACTACAGGATTACTGCGATATCGACACAAGGGTTACAGATTCTCCTGTAATAAAATTCACTAGAGTAATCAGGAATAAAAAATAAAATTATCTTATTGCTAGATCTGTATCCCTCTCTGCGTTTCATCACTGTGCGAGGGGCACACTTTTTTAACACCCAGGAAATGAATAAACAAGAGCTGGCGCCCGGAATCGAAGCAGAGACTGAATCACCACAACTCTTGTTTCTCGACCCAAAAAGGCTATACGCCGAGTTGAACAGAATTTAACCAACCGAAGGAATGACCCCATAGAACCTCTTGCCTCGCATACTCATCCCCTGCTCCCCCCCAACAACAAGATTAAGAACCAATATCACTAAGATCCGGAAATCTTGGCGACGCAAAAATGTTCCCAGCGTTCAATAACAAATTGCTGGACACCCTCCTCCTCGGAAACAAAAAGTCCTACCAGTAAAATCGAGATCAACCGAATCAAAAGTGGTTTGCGCAAATCGAATCATTTGTATTCCGAGTCGTTCGTACAGACAGTTGCCAGCGTAAAAACCAGTCGCCTTTTTTTTGGGGGGGGGGAGAGAGGTACATCAGACCGACACACATCGTAACTGCGTACTTGAGGGACTCTGTTGGGTGGCGCTGCAAACAATCCATTAGGATAACCAATAACAGCGAGGAGGAATTGAGGCCCTATAGCAGGCAAACGAGAAGAAAAAAAACCCTGCGCGAGTGACCAGCAGCCTTAATTTTTAAGCGAAATTAAAATTCTGGTTTTGCCGAGACAAAACTACAGCAGCGCCATGCCATTCCCTCAATCACGTGATTATAATTTCATACAATTCCACCAACAATATTTTTGTGTACAATCGATGTGCAATCGAGGTGCAAATGATTATTTTTCTAACAGACATTTCCTGGGCCTGGTGCGACGGTAAACGGGTTCGAATCCCTGCGCATGCTCTCGTGCCAAAAAGTATGCGAAGCTTAGAACGTCGACGAGATAAAACATGCACGTGTGTAATTTTGAGTTTAAGCTACAAATAGTAGCATTACTATTTTAGCACTCCAATGTCGGCGCTGTACCGGAACATGTTTCCAATTCGTTTCAGACGGCGCCATGGCAACACGAGAGGCACAGAATCTCCTGTAATGCTATTCCCTCGAGTGATTGTAAATCAAATAAAAAGTTGTACAAGTCACAAGGATGCAAACATACGGCAAAAACCAAGTTAAAACGTTGTTTAACCGCGTTAAGCAATACTTATAAACTAAAGGTGATCGGGCTAAATTAGAAGTAAAAATTGAAAACTCTGTGGTCAGTACTCCGACCTTGGGTCAGCAACGGTGGCCCACACCGAAATTTAGTCCCGCCACACCCCATTTGCCACCTACCCAGTTAGCAAAACTGGCCGAAACTGGAATCCCCTGTCTTAGTGGCTGTCCAGTGGTAATTCTGCCAAGATGACAGAGATTATACACACTTAACTGGCCTGGCGAGAACTAATGTAGTCATTTGTATATGTGCGCACGCTTGTGGGTAACGAGAAATCAATTGGACTTTCGCAACTAGACGTGAAAAGAAAAAATTCCTGGCCCGACAATTAAACTACAGGAGGGACACAAAAAAGGCACCCCAAATGGTTTTAGCTACAAATTGACCATATATTTACAAAATGCTTTGAAATTTTGTAAAAACATTCATATACTAATCACAAAAAAAAATCATTTCAGTTTTTTTTTCTAAGTGTCCTAATTTTTTTAAAAAATCAAACGCGGAAACAAACGCTGTTGAGCAAATTTCGCGTCAATTGACTGATATTGCAGCGATTGCATGCTAACTTATTAAAACAATTCAAATTTAAAACTAATTTTTGTTTACGGTTGCACAAACGACTTCGAAAGACCAGACTTTCCTACAATATTTCCCTGTCTTTTGCAATTTTAAGGTCACTTATCCTGGTTCAAAACCAACTGTCAACTTGAGCCATATTTTCTTCATTTGCGGGCCCATCTTGGTCTCCCGATTTCCGCACGATTCTCAACGTATACGAATCAATTCACGATTATTATTTCTCAAGTACCTTTTATAAGCATCGCCTAGCACAGTAATTTTTTGTTTTCCGTAAAAAATATCGCAGTTCGGTCGCCTCACTGGACGCTACTTTGAATCAAGTTGACAAGGTCCGCGAGCCACAGGTTAAGATGCGTTGCTGTAGTGGAAGGTGTCCCGCCAGCAGAAATGACAAACCGTAGCGCTGCATCGAATTAAAACAATCCGCATAAATTCTGCAGGAATACTAATTCAAATTTCGCCACAAACAAGTTGCTCTGGGTCTCAATAGATGTTGTCTATCGTACTTATTATTCATTTGCTTTAATGCTTGCGAAAACAACCGAAAGCTCCCTGCGGTCATTGCGTCATCATTTATAAATCCGAAATCAAATCAGCCATTTAGTTTGCCAATTCCAAATGATTTTAGCATCTGTATCCATAAAGTATTATTGCTCAATTTGTCTCAATTTGCAACACAGGATCAGAACCGTAAAACTAGGTCTATTGCAATGTCAGTTCAAACAAGCACAATTACCTGCAATCACGGTTACGTAAAAGGTCGCTATTAGAAGAAGGGTTCGTGAATGGGGAACGATTATTGTCAATTACAGATCCATTAAATCGATACTCGTTAGCCAATACATCTGTAATAAATTGCGACCATGTGTCCACGCTTCTTCGTTAACACGCACGTGCCCTGTTTGGTTATTAACCACATTAAATGTTTGAATTAAAAAAAATTACATGCACATCATGAATAATATTTTGAGCATAGGCAGTCTTCGCATTCAATTTCATATTTGCTTGCATGGCAATGACGGAACTGTTGACCACATTCCAAAAAACAAAGATCAGCAGCAGATGCACCGTTTGCGGTGTGCAGTCATATCTTTCCACTAACGATAACCGAACAAACTGAGTTGCATAGTTGTATATTAATTTCTACAGTAATAAAATGAAGAGTAATAAAATGTTTATCTTCTGAATACTCGAATGTTTATGAGCAGACACAAAATAAACAAAATAAAAGACGAAGCTCACATAAATATATGTGCACGTCGTCTTTGCTCATTACCTTTCTAATATGACAACACTTTAAACCGAAGAATTCTGCGCATGCCACCAAAAAATCACCGTGCCTCAGTGCAGACCAATAAAGTGTCGGTCACTAGCTGCAGTTAAGGCGGCATGCGCGTCGGACCGATCGCCCGACTTTTAAAACACCTCCAACTTAATGAAGAAAATTTCCGTAATCATATTTAATAAAAAGAAAAATTCCAGAAACTTATTGAGCGTCCTCAACACTACCGGTACCGGCAAATAAAAATCCACCTAGCATCATCTCACCCGCTTCTCCTCCTCCTTTTTTTCCTCCAATTCTAACAGCTGCTGGTGCTGTTTGTGATACCCCACGCCGGTGGGCGCGATGGAGTGACTCCGGGGTTTGGCGAACGGCGGTTTGAACTTGTGACTACCGCCGCTGCCCTTCCGCGACAGGGTCAACTTCTTCACCCACGGCAGGAACGGCATCCTGCTGTGATGGCCACCGCCCGACACCGGACTGCTTCGGCCGGACTCGTGCGTGGAGGAACGGCGTCGGCTGCTGTGCTGGCCCGGGTGCAGGACGCCGTCACGGAAGTCGGAGAGGAGCTTCTTGGCGGTGTCGAAGTGCGAGGCGCCGAGCATTGGCGGGTGGTGGACAGTGGTCAACGAATGACTGACCAAAGACTTGACTTACGATTAACTCCGAAATCCGCTTTGTAACGCTATCCGAATTTCTGTGAATTGGTGCGACACACGTAATGGACGTGAAAGGTACAAATCACGAACAGATAGTCACTAAATGTTGGATCGTATAATTTAGTTCTTGCGCATACAAATGAAACAACGATAAAATTTCGGGAGCCGAACCGAGTATTTATAATCCCGAGTATTGTCGACACCTAATCTCGGGAGCAAAGAGTGCCAACTCCCGAAATCAACAGTCGAAAGTTGTGTTTGTCTCGCGCAAACACTCAGTGCCAAGATAACAGTGTCTGACAATGTTTCTCTCGACTTTAAGAAGAAAAAAAAGTAAAAGTCAAAACTAGCGGTAAGCAAACAAAACCACACCACCAAATGGTGCGAACAGAAATTGTTTATCAATAAAAAATAAAATAAAAAAAATATTTCAGCAATCACAAAACGCGGATAATATCCACCATCACGTAGAAAATCATTCGAGAAACCACAGACCAGATAACAAAAACAGATGATGAAAATATCCGGGATGCAATTTGGTGCTCGTCGTACAGAATCCTTAAATTAAAAATATTTGCCAGCGGAAAACTTGCCAATATCAACGGGGAAAAGAATCTCCTTATTCCCGTGCCAAAAACCACCAAACCGCACCAAACTTAATCGAGACGACGCCAAGTTTCTTGAGCACCTTCACCTGGAGAGCTCCGAACGCCGACTGACTCCAAGATCACCGAGCCACCTACCAACAACCTAATGGTATTCACGCTAAATGTCACGTCTTGTCTATGCAGCCACCGATGAAAGATCGGCGTTGGCCTATGGCAACGGCGGCATGCGCGTCACCAAAAACAGTGGTCACGCTGTCGTTCCAACATGGTACGTCCGGCACGTACAACAACATCCAACCGTGTGCGTTTCGAAAAGCCAAACAGCCACCACTAGACTCCACCAACATTAACGACGGCGACGACCAGGGTGGCGTCGCCGGGCCGCAGGGCGCGCGTGGCAAATTCGCACGCGCGGACCGTCGTTCTTGGTTTTACGCCGGCGCGCGTGCGGGATAATGAATGTACCCGTGCGGTTTGATCAGGTGCGAAAAGTTGATCGCCCCACCCCCTCTCCCCACTGTCAACTAATAAGTCTAAAAAGAAATATTTTTCAACGTAAAAAGCTCCGAGACATTCCACACAGTTTGTACGCCCAAACTAAACTTCCAAACTAAACTAAACTTACACCAAAATAAACTTCAGACAATTTTCACAAAAACAAACTCCCGAGTCTATATTTGTGTTCATACGCGTACATACTGTGGATATTTTAGCCGAGATAAACATTCTACCGTGCCATTAAAAAAATATTCAGATTCAGACGGTACGACAGCTTCAAGATCGCGTCACAAGTCATTGAAATTCTGAACGGTCGCAATCTATAAATAAAATATTATGCACCGACAAATTTGTTTACAACTTTGTAATAACAAGCAACATTGTCGAGGTGCCAACTTTACCTTTAAAAATATCAATCTTACGATGCCAACTTTACATTCCCCCCATCAACTGCACTAAAAATGTAAGCATTTCAGAGATGCGTCTCACTGCCTATTCCACAAACATCTTCAGAATATTTGTGGTAAAAATGCGCATACAGATCCTGATCTGCCAATCCCAGCACATCTGGCATTTAATCTCGTCAACACTCGACCATTCCATGACAGCGCGTCAGTTGACGCCGCCCGGCAACCCGACATGCATTTCTGCCGCATGACGACCTCGATAACAAGTCAACGCGACGAATTTCGGCAATTGACGTTGCGGTGCAATTCCTTTTTCAATGGAAATTGCAACGTCGGCAAAAAGACTTGCCTGCACCTTAGCAATAGTGATAAAAAATAATTATAGCAACGGGTGTTTTCGACGCTATCGCAATGCGGTCGCTGTGAACAATGTAAGTTAAAAAAGGACCATAGCATAGCTCATGTTTATTTTCCTCATCAAGGGGAGGGGAGGAGACGTTTTCTAGCCTATGTGGGGATTTAACGTGTTTCTGGTCCTCGCCCAGACAGGGATCCCACAGCTTCACTTCCATTCCATTACGAAAGAAGGCGCGCGTAGATATTTCTCTCGCCCGAAAAAAATCTAGAGATCTTCGACATGACTGGAGCAGCGATCACGGGTGTAGTATCTCGCTATCTAATTACACGTCACCATACAACTCAAGTTAACAAAGATTTGTCGGTGTCCGAATTCGATGGTAACTAAATATTCCAGAAATATGATTAACTAAAGTCAACAAACTATGTCTCCTAAAAGTAAGTTTTAATTGGAAAAAAATAAAATAACGCATTCGAAATTAAATTCCCATGGTGAAGCGGCCATGTCATGCTCGATCTCTCCTGTACCTGATGGATAAAAACTGTTCACTATCTCTTCAAGTTCAACCAGTATGTTATAAATAAGCGAAGGAAGTTTAAAGACACTATCGACACAGTAAAGTCAAATATATATACATAATATTAAATATAAATAGTTTAATATTATGTATGTCTGAACAGTTGCGCAAGAAAAGAACAAATTAAACATTAAAAAAATTCACAGTATCCCGGTTTTAAAGAAAAAGCCCGAACACTTGGAATCGAACCAGAGATTCTCAAGCTTACGCAACCGCAAGCTTGCGTCTCTAACGAATCAAGAAAAACAAGCAAACCGGAGGGCAGGTTCGGTGGCAGCACTTCGACCGACCAAAGTTACCTGTGCAGTGCATCCGACCAAAAAACCACGCGCACACTGTTCCACACAACCGTCGGGCCATCCACTCCGGTCACCCCATGCCACACTATATGTACAATCATCGCCCCGTATCAAAATCATTCCACCCCCCCACCACCACCACCCCCAAACCCCGTCGCACTCGGCGACCAAGCGTGCCGAATCGTGACGCCCACTTAACACTCATTAAGGAAGCATCGCGTATATTATAGGGTGAATAAACACTGCCACCAATAAATGCAAATAGGGGTGTGCGTACATTTTATAAGGTTGGATCAGGGACGCCGTTGCCCATGTATGTATCTCTATGGCGTTATGGGGTGGGGGGTTTAATTTAAAGGACGGCTACACTATAAAACTATTCCGTGGCGATAAAAATGATTGTCGGCGAGACTGTGATTTCGAGCTTGATGATTGCCAAAGTTTCGCAGAACAGATTTACTACCGCGCAGAATTTACAATCAATAGAGTTTGGAAGAAGATTTGAAGGTGTTAAAAATTGTCTTATAAATGGCTCATAATATTGCAAAAATATTTTTTTGTCAATCTATGTTTTTTTTGGTCAATCTTAAAGCCAATGCACTAAGCATGTGCAGTGGCCTTGTAGTCATTTCTAATCTTGGAAAATTTAAAGATGCAACACAACCACAAGCATGGGCCTCAACGGCCATTTGTGCCAGTTCGGAGCGCACCGAGGATTTGTTTTTGGATATTTGTACAAATATATGTTGATATTTGTCGATTGTTGATGGACATGCCTGCAATCGTTTGTCTTTGCATTCACATGTATTTCCTTATATTTATAATCTTACTTTCTTTTTTTTTTAAAGGAACTTTCCAGCTGCGGAGTCCAAAAAACTTCTCCATTACCCGTTGACAATAAAACGCAAAATTTGCCAAACAAAACACGATTAGAAAAAAAAACGGCAAAAAACGTACGAATTCAGTTATCAGTTACGGTGCGTGAGCGGTTTTTTTTTGTCATTGCGGATGACAAAAAAATACCTGGCGACCGGATTGAGAAGATATAGTCTGCACCGAAAATGTCAATAAAAAAATTAGTATCTTTGGAAAGGGCGAATATTTAGCGAACACGTGAGCTCGTTTGTGTACATGCACGTAATGCATAAACAAGAACAGAGGTATAAATTAGGGCAAGACCAGACGCGGTGGTGCTAGGGTATAATCACGGTGGTTGGTGATTACGGGCCGTTCCAACTGTTTTAGCGTGCACGATTCATGGCGATACGCTAGATAGATTTACAGATCCTCCAAAGACCGCTTTACTAAAAATTAAATAACATATTAAGGTAATAGTTATTAAGGAGATGTTTAACAGCCAATTTACATTTGTAATCATCTGGACATTAATAATTACAAGATAATTGTATGTGAATGACAGCTTGAAAGTGTTTTCACTAGCAGGCTTTTTATTTTATTATTCCTGATCACTGTAGCTAATTTTACTACAGGAGATTACGTACTCATCGAGTCGCTGTGGCAATGCGCGAGGGGCATGTTTTCATCAGTACCCCAGGATCGAATAAACGAGAGCCTGCACCGGGAATCGAACCCGGGACCACACGCTCAGCAGCCTGTTGCCATACCCACGGTACTAGACGGATTATACTTTTTTTCACTAATTTTTAATTGTTCATTCTCTTTTATTTTTCATTTAATTTTATCATGGTAATTAATTGTTTTAAAAAATAGTTACCGGTACGTTTTTACGTTAAACGTCAATCGCAGATAGGCGCTTACACTATGGAGAATTTCACCCGAGTTGGTGACAATGATCACCGAAGCAAAGTGTGCCAAGTAGAAAAAAACCGCAAGTCTTTCATTTAAAAAGAGACATGCGGGTCTCAGGATGGTTATCAGATGGGCCAGCTACAACGTTCGCCAATCGAAATCGTAAACAAAGTTTCCTTGCCAGGCTGCTGCAACTAAACAATCTCACAAAAATAGGTAGAAGAAGGAATAAGAAGGAGGGGGGGGGGGAAGAAAAACAACAACCAGCCGGCCAAAACCGAAAACATGCGCAGACTCACAAAAATTCGTTTGCCCCGCTAATCTATTTCTGCCGCAAACAGCGAGGTCACCTCTCGCACGCTGACGCCGTTCAGCAGTTTCGTGATCTCTCTCAAACGCGACTCAATCCGTTTTACCCAGCGGTCAATTAAAACAACTTTTTTTTTTTTTTGATCGGTCCAGGGAGTGTAATTATAACAGGTAGGAAACATGCCCGACTAATTTGTTTGAAGGCTCATGGCATTCCGTTTTGAGGATTTTTTACTTGACAAAGCTGATTCGGTTATATCTGAACACAGACGATACATTTTTTTTCTACTTGTTCGAGTTTTATCTGGAACGAACTAACTTAATCTTCATATGATAAGAGTGCACGTATCAAATAAAGTTTCAAAAAATGATTTGAAAGGGAAATTTAGCAACATCGTCGCAGATGGCAGACGCCGCGAACTAGTCTCACGAATTCAAGTTTTGATCAAGAAAAAAAATCTTACACGATTTTTGGGTCTGCTTTTAGTTTGCCCTTCGATTGGACCACAAGGCGTCATAAAATTGAATAAAAATATTAAGATAAAATTAAATAAATATATATATTGATTGCAAGAACAAAATTTGAAGGCCGATTTAAAAGCAGCCACAAATCGACATTTTTGCCGACGACGTTCAGGATCGTCGACAGATATTTAGAAATCAAAGAATGTTTAAAAATAGATTGCAATTTAGCGTAAGAGCGAATCCAGGCCTGTCAACAACGCTAATGCGAACGAACCATGGCAATGATGGTTCGACTACAGTAACGTTCACGACCGCGAAAAGAGGATAACCAATGCCGCGCCATCGTCGTTAACACCCCGGCAAGTTCACTGGCTAATCTCGCTTGAAAATCCATCGTCCAGGAGACGTCACTCAAAGCACCAATCGGTCGCTTAAATTAAAAGCTGCACCAGCCTGTTTACCTACTGCCATATCCAGTGTTGGTTTTATTACTTTTGAAAAGGAACACGTTCCCGTTCCGTTCCTCGAAAAAAGAAACGCGTTCCCGTTCCTCAAAAATTAAAGGAACGTGGCGTTCCTCAAAAAAGGAACGCGTTACTTTTAACGCGTTCATTCACAACACTGGCCATCTCCATCTCATCCGTCGGGGCAAATTCTGCGACATACTATCCAGTGAGCGTTCAAATTCTGTGGGGCGAATCGCGTTCGCTTTTTTTCCAAACGCACACTGAACCAATACAATGAAAGATTACAAACGTGTTTGGTAAGGAATACGTGCCCAACAACGACTACGGAACACGTACCTATTGATTAAACTGCAAAAAAAACATATAGCCACAAGAAATAAATAACTACGGATAAAATAAATTACTGTACTTTTTTTTTTTAAATCAACTTAAAAAACCTCGGCATTAAATAACTTTGTTAAAGATTAATTTAATACGATGGTTTTTAAATTTTATTTCACAATCAATGAAGTGAATAACACTACAGGAGATTTTGAATCCCTCGTGTGTTTTTTGTACAAGGCCATGTTCATAAAGGCCCCGGGATCGAATTATACGAAAGCCCACACCGGTAATCGACCCATTAACATTGAACATCGAAACTCACCACAGTCAGTCGCAAAACAGACTGGGCTATGACTAGTCGTAAATGCATTTGTAAAATCAAATATATATTTGACTAATAATATTTACTCATTTTGAAACCCGTCTCGGGATGCTAACACACACCTTAGTTTAATTAATTAGCAAGTTAACTCGCACCTTAGTTAGTTTAATTTAATTAATTGTCATTTAGGGTCAAAGTTCTCATAATCACATCGAATAATTGTCTAAATAGTATCGATTCTGTCATGTGAAGATGGTTAAATTTTTATCAACCGATCACAAATCCCTACTGCAAAACTGACCCTAAGTATTTCACGAAAGTGCCAATACACCAGTGTCACATCCCGAAGCCTTCACCATGTTTGCACACATTGCAGGCCCAACACATAATTCACACGCATAATGGGGGAAAAGTTGGCATTGAAAAATATATATGCCGGCTACGCTGACAATGGTGGTGACGTCACGGTCGATGCTCAATATCACCGTGTGAAGGATCACGTGACTTTTGGAGCAGCACCGGAATGCCAAATGCCGGTTTGTCCGTCGAGCGCGAGATTCCGTGATGGTGGAATTAAGAACCCAGGGCCCAGTAATAAATATTTCCGCAACATGAAATGCGAGAGACGCCGTTTGGCTTGGGGTTAGCGTGCTCGCCTAATATTCACGTAATCGCTAGTTCGATACCCGACTGATACCTCCGGAATTTTTCGGGTGAGAGAAATACGTATTTTTTTTTTTGGGGGGGGGGATTCCCCTCACTGAGTGAATATCGCTGCAGGAGATTCTGTACCCATCGTGTTGCTTAGGCAATAGGTGAAGGGCACATTTTCACCAGTACCCAAATATCGAATAAACGAGAGCCTGCGCCAGGAATCGAACCCGGGACCACCCGCTCAGCAGTCTGTTGCCATACACTGAACTAGATGAATCGTACTCATATCGCCGGGGCTGCTTGAGTTTTTTTTTTCAATCACTGAAGTGAATGAAAACAAACAACATCAAAAAAGATATAGCATAAAATTTTCTTTTTCATTTCACTCGTACGTCAAATTTCTTAAGGGTAACAATTTTTTTTCTCCAGGATTTACATCCTGACTAGCATTGGAACCCCGGGCAGGTCACAAGCCGCACGCTCAGTTTTCTTCCCCAGTGCTATTTTGGCCCGCCTCCAACATGATTTAGGACCCCCTGACGACCGACATCTCAATAAATTTCTTCATAACTTAGTCTCTCTGTGGCAACAAGCCATCCTTCAATATTTATGGAGCAATCCGCCTGTCATGTGCGCCTACATTCCCGCAAAGACTTTCGGCGGGCCACACTATTGCTTTTCTGAAACCAATATATTGCTCGGTAACAAAACACACCTCGCGTGCAATTGGTTCGATACAATCTTGGAGGAAACCATTACCGTATTTTCCGGCTTAATCGATAGTATAGGCAGAAGCTGCTGCGGCAGTTGCGCCATACGGAAAAATCTATCAAAACTGTCTGACACAAAAAATACCACGAATTGTTGTGCTACGGTAGTTCCGGGTTCGATTCGTGCAGTACTGGAAAGAAACTCCTACAATGATGGCCAAAAATTGACAATATCGAACTTTGCTAGAGAATAATAAAATTGATATGGTCCCCCTGAAAATTTCTTAAAAATCGTTCAGGTATTTTGGGTTTGGAAAATGCAGTTCGAATAGTAATTTAACTTTTTTTAATGCGCTGCGGTCAGATCACAGCGCTACCGTAGAAATTAATAAATTACCTCGAGAACACCCGAAAAAATAAAATTTCGATTTTACTACCTGTATACTGGTACGAAATTTTACTTTTAATGCGCTTTAATTTCTCACGGATGATGACGGCCGGTAAGTGCGTTTTAGCCGAACAATACGCAAAACCAAGTCATTCATTTCTAGTGATTTGATTTTTTTTTTTATGATTTGATTTCGTAAACTATTCGGCTAAATCCGCACTTAACCACATTTATCATTCATGAGAATGTGAGGGACACAAAAAAAACAACATAATTTGAAGATAACATACTGGTACTTTCCCAATGCCCAATGCTGATTCACCCCAAAAAAAAAAAAAATAACCCCACTTATGCATACAGGTACTTTTAACGATTACACGAATCACCACCTTTTTTAAAATAAAAAACAACCGTGTAAACGGAAAAAAAAAAAAACTTACCTGCGGCTTGGGACTTCCAGCCTTGTTGCGCGAGTCGCTACTCAGCGAATGGGATCGAGCCCGGAACATATCCATGACACGTGACATGGCACTCGCCTTGCCCTCCCCACTGCCCGACCGCCCCGCCTTCTTATGAGCGGGGTGATGTCCGTCGCCCGGCATGCCGTCCTTGCCGTGCAGCTCGCCGCTCCCGCCGTGCGACCGATGCCCGGACTTGAGCGTGTTATGCAAGGACTGCCGCACGCTGGAGATGACCCCGCCGCCGCTCTTGCCCTGCTTTGGCGTCTTGTTCAGTTCGGATTTGGACCTGGGACGAAACGCCTCGAACAGGAGGGATTTACGCGGGACGTGGGGACTCGGTACGGAAGGGATCGGCGGTGCTGGAGGCGCGGCGGAGCGGAGTAGAACGTCGTCGCCCGACTTGCGGCGCACCCGTTCCTTGTCCGGCTTGCTGCCCTTCTTGCCGGCGGGGGGCGCGGGGGCGGAGCCGGTGGGCGTGCCGGCCGGGCTTACCACCACGGAGCGGGGGCGGCCGTTCTCGTGATGGCTGCCGGCGGCGTGGTTGCTGCTGGAGGAACCGGTGTGCGGCATGTCGGAGGGGTCGGCCGAGCGCGGGTGGGTGTCGGGGTCCTCGGCGCTGGTGATGATGACTGGCACCGGCAGGTTGCCGAGGTCCTGTAGAGGAGGAAAAATAAAAACAAGTTAGAACAAGTTAAAAAAAGTATTTGCGAAACGATTGTGAAAGTTAAAAAACACTTCACGGAAGTGGTAAAACAAACACTACAATTTGGGTAAGAATGAAAATCAACAGCGATTTAATGGGAAATTACACAAATAAAATTACTTCACCAACGAAAAAAATGAATCTTGAATTAAAAATCGAAAAATAGATAAAAACTCAATATATTATAAGAACAGATTAAAATTAAAATGTCAAAGAATGATCGAATAAAAAATAAAGAATCTCTCCCATAATAAAAAAAAAAATTGAAGTAAAAGCAGAAAAATAAATTTAAACACTTCGAAATTAAACGAACGTTTGTGACTTTCAACGACGATTTTAATTTTACAACGAATGTTCACTTATAAAAATATTGAAGTTTAATTGAAATAATGCCTCAATTGGAACAGAAAATATGAAAAAGAATTAAGGAAGATGAGGAGCGAAATGGAATGAATAATAAACGAATAGAAAATCCGAAACTGTACAAAAACTAAACAGGAGCAGCAACATGTAACAATAATTTTCATGAATCTTTCTTCTGAGAAATATACGGAAATAAAGGCCAAGTTGTGGTTTACCACACGCAGATTGCATTTAAGCAATTAACTTTAAAAAAAAAAAACGAAAAATGAAGATGCACCACACAAATGTTTGTTAACTACACGAGCGTATTCTAAACAAAGACTTGAAAAGCTTTTATTTTTTTTCAGAACAATACCCAATAACAGGATACATTCGATTGCCAATGACCAAGCCTAAATTCACCGGTCTAAATTCAATTCCGGAAACGATAAAAAACGAACGAGACACGCCATATTTTGACAACAACATTCTATTGTGAATCGCAATCCCCACTGTCAACGACGACAGAACGGATCCACGCATCACATAACACCACGAAAACAAACGGAAAATCTGGACATCTCCCCACCCCTTCATCGATATTCCTCCTCCTCCCTACCTTGGCGCTCCACAAGATGCGGCTGCTGGCCACCTGGACAGCAGCAGCACGACGCCCCATCTCGTCCCACACGGGGTCAGCCGCCACGGCCTTACTCATTTCGCGGCGCCGAAAAATCGTCACTCAAACGGGGGAAACTAACCACGAATCTAAACCCTTGATATTAACTTAACCGAAAACACGAAACTCGAAATTATTTTTCACTAACGCGTAATTGTAAGTTATTTTCCTCATAAATTAATTCACTGCACGACCTTGTGATTGGAATAACTATACCACGTTGTGGACGTTCGTTTATGATGGTGGTGTAAAGAGTACAAAGCTTCTTTTAACACATAACGGACACATTAAAGTATCACGCCAACAGTGCTTCTTGTAATAAATTAAGAGAACGTGGAGTAAAGAAGAATAAAATAAAATTCGAAGATTTGAATTGTCTCATGACCACGACGCGATGGAAAAAACGGCAACTTCTGGTGATCCGAATTAAAGTGCCGAATTTTTAGTGCTTTTTCGGACAACTTCAGAAGTTACCACACGAGAATAAATTCAGAAATTACAAATTGTTACCGCTTGATGCATCGTCCTGTGCCTGTTCTACGTGATTTCTTCCGTTTGCTCGGATGATTACAACGTCACGATACATAACTCTTGCATTTTTCTCACGGTTATTAAAACCTAAAGAAAAAAAATATCACATATTTTGTACACCGCTATCAAGCGTTTTGCACTCGAAAAAAAAAAATCGAGATTCACAAATTCACTCAATCACAGAATCTAAACTACGCGATGGTAACAAAACTAAACCGATTTTCGGCACGGGAAGTCCACCTGCTAGTTGTGGAGACTGATGAAAAGTGTACAGACGAGGCGCCCCGTGCCGGTCCAACACTCCGGAATGCCGGAAAAATGGTCTCCCAACATCCCAAAAAAGCCACGCGCTCGGCAGGCGACGTCACGCCGCCGGAATAATACACCCCACACACCACTCTGTCTCGTATTCACAACCCATCTTTGTCACCACCACGGCCCAGCTGCAGGAGGTCGCTTCCCAAATTAACCCGAGTGTAATGTGCTTGCTGTCGGGTTGCGAACAAGCCAATGTCTCTTACTTTTTTCTGGTGTAATCGGTTTTTGTCTTCTTTTTTTGTTGGCAACAATGATGGCCCGTTTCGAAACAAGCATCTTTGGTGGCGAATTGTACTTTCCATTGAGCATGCTACTCTGCATTTATTTATTTTTTAAAAGATGCGCTTCATGCATAATCGATTTAATTTTGTATTGTGGTCTAACTTGTTTGACTTGAGTGACTAATTGTTTATTTATTAAATCCGGTTCTTTGGTTAAAAAAAAATAAGATGACTCGTCTAACGACCGACCGTAAGAGCGACCGACTGTGGTATGACGGTCCGGGGTTCGCTTCACGGGTGCAGGCTCTTGGTGTCTAGGCGAAAAACTGATTCCAATAAACCGAAAACTATTCTGTCTGTGAATTTATTTTTCATTTTCGTCCAGGATAACAAGATTAATTCCCTAAATTAAAATGTTGACACCGACTATTAAACAAATGCTGTTCGCTGTAATTTTCGTAAGATCGCAAAAAAAAACCACTCATTTCTGCGTGCTCCAGCACTTTTATCAATAATTCCAATTCGTAAATTTTGCTCAGTCACTGAGGGCTCACGAATTCTCAAAATTGGACACTGCCAACCAGGTTCGCCGACAATATTACGGAACAAGGAAAGCGACTCAAAACAAGCCTCAAGACTGCCTTGTATTTTTTTTTATTACCACAGTAGCTTTCTACTACCAACGAGATTCCGTTTACCATACACCGGGCTGGTACTTCGCGATTGCAGTCGAGAAGGCCAACTTTCGGAACAAAACTTATTTCCTAGCACTGGCAAACAACGCCACTTCCAGTCGAACAATTCCGCAAGGTCTCTCTTGTCCAAATCGTGCACGGGCGACAAGCACCTGCGAACGCGATGACAAACCGCGGCAGCATGTCGTTACGTTTTCTACCGCGATTCCCATTCCAAGAATAATACGAGGCCCCCGACGAAATCATCTATAATCCAGGCTGTGGCTTCTACAAATTCAGGGGCAAAAAATGCATTCGTTGGTGGCAATATACGTGTATTATAGTCAAATAATACGTGGGTCACTCCATAAGTCTGAAGACATCCGTCTAGTCCAGTCGGTAATGCTTCCGACTGAGGTGATGACGGTGCCGGTTTCGATTCCCGGCGCAGGCTCTCGTTTATTCGACGAGCCTGGTGTACTGGTGTCACCCCTTATTAGGGGTGGATTCTGCAGCCTGGCTATATACCAGCTGCTATTTCCCTTCCCTGCCCCTCACATATCTCCAAAGAGACACAATGGTGCAGTAATCCTGTAGTGATTAGCACTACGGCGATTTAAAAAAATGTAATTACCCGCATCTTTTTTTTTTTATATTTAAATTTTTCTCCAACATGCTTGATTTTTTTTCGAATGCAAGCAGATTATGGGGACATTTTTTTCATTTTGTAATGGAAAAATGCATTAATCAGCTGTAAAAAAATTAAACGTGTTGGAAAAAAATTACCAATTAAAAAAAAGATGGTGGCTATTTATTTTATAAGTGACCCTGATATAAACTATAACGCCATCGGTTAATTCGACGTCGGGCCCAGTCGAGTCGCAACGAAAGCACAAAAAACGGAGGAGAAAAGTGGTAACGAGAAATTCAAATTTTCCACGACCAAAAAAAGAACCTACAACAACCCCCAAGATCGGCTAAATTTAGCGTGACACCATTCATTCACGTAGCGCTGGCACGTCAGCTGATTACAATCGACCCTCCTCCTATATATCCGAACAGCTGAGACACCATCAGCACCGTCGGTGGCGCCATCCAGTGAGACACCGGCGCAACCAGCCAGCGCCATGGCCACCACAAACCGCTTAGTCGATAGAAATCGATTACAGGGTGTCTGTCACACGACTGAAACACCGGTGGCACGAGAAACCAACCACTTTGAACAACAAAAACTATAAGGAGGTTGCTCGATTCTGGCAGGACTGGTAGAAAAAATATCATTTCGACGAGTGATTCCTCCCCGAGTCTAAAGATAGGCCAGTTGGCCAGCAACTACCACGGTACGCACGTCACAGGTGGCAGTTTGTGAAGAGTTTGCCCGTAAGGGACAAACGGGAGAGTGGATAAAGCAGACTGCGTGGCAACAGTGACTGTCAGAGCTGGTACAATGAGACTGGCTTAAACGATCGAACAGCTCTGCCTGGTGTAATGGTATGGGGGTGGCGGGGCCTCATATACCCAGACACCACCACGATTAGTAACTAACGAATGCGAAAGGTTTCGCAATTGCTCGGGCTCACTGTTCGAACACGCGATCCAAATTGTTTACACGAATAGAGTAGTGCTAAAATCGAATGCAAAAATGCTATTGACTGGGTTCTGTCACTGCAAATGTCCCACCTCAGCGCGAACTGACACTTCATGAGTACAAATTGTAATGAGGCTCTCCCACTCTGTCTATAGCCGTCGTTGGATTTGTTTGCGAGTCTTGCATTCGGTTGACCCATATACGCAGGGGCGGATTAGCCATGGCGGAAGGGCGGGGATTTTCCGCCTGGGTCC
>JAUJYS010001326.1:0-17837 GCA_033995665.1 Melogona broelemanni | reverse complement strand
CCACACACAAGACTCAAGCTTCGTATTCATCGCAGCGTTATTTGCTCGAAATAATTACGGTTTATAGTAATCGGCAGCTCTCGTTCCGCCGCCGCTCCGTCGTCGTCGGCGACGGCGGCAGCCGGCCTTTTTCCTCCGGCACCTCTCTCACTGTACGGCGTACTGGCGTATCTAGCGCGATATGCAGGCGTGCTCATGTTTTATTCAAACTTCCTGCGCCCGGATAAATTGCATCCACACAAAAACACAAGACAACCAATTGCTCGTAAGTAATGGTGCCAGATCAACTGTAATAATTTCCGCGTGTATAGCGCATGGCGTCATTTCGGTAACACTGGCCATGTTGCTACATTTTTTCCCCCATCAGTAGGCCATTTAACATTTAAATGAGGATATAAAAAATATCGTTTGCTTGAAAAATCGCTAACTTTATCTTGGTTACAAATGATTGTTTTCTAAATTTATTCTGCATTTTTTGTACAGATTTATTATCTCATGTAGCAGCAGCAGGCCCAGCTGTTTTTGCTCGGGCTGAATCTAACGAAAAAAGTCAATATTTTTTTTTGAAACTATGTGATAGGTAGGTGAGAAATCGACTTTCCGGTAGGTGGCGATAAGTAGATAAAATATTTTATGGAGAAAAGCGTCACGAAAGTAATGCCAACTAACGGTGGACCATTCCCGGTATACTACGTAATCAAACGTCGAAAAATGCGACCAAACACAAATATGACATGTAGGGCACACCCTCTATTTGCAATTGAACCGTGTTGTTTCATTAATATTTTTGTATGCTTGATAATTTATTATATGAAAGCTGAAATCGCAACATACATAATTCAAACCTTTTACGAATGATGAAATATAATTGCTTAGACATAACAGACACTGACGTTGAAGAATCGTTCAGCTTAAACAAAAAAAATTCTGCCATATTTCATCCTTTTTTATTTTTATCGTTTTTGTATGACCGCTAATTTATAAGAAGTAATTTCATTAATTGTACGGAGGGGATTGGAAAAAAAGACACATTTTAATTACGCGAGATTATAAAATTACGTTTTCAAATAAGCTGTATCATCTGTACATGTACTTGCACGTTTCTGTCATCTTGGAAAACACCTTGTACAACAGTACGCATAATTTGTCGAGCTATTCGGGTAATTAATTTTAATAAAGAGGGCGCGACACGGGAATGGCGCGCCTAAGAAAACAGAACGGAATACACAAGTAATTTATGAGAGGCTTCGAAAGCGCAAGCTATCGTTTCTTGACAATAAACCAAAAAAAAGACTCGTATTTACGACTGCCCAATACATTCATAATTGGTGTTTAATGGGGTTGCATTTGCATCTAATGAGTCATTCAGCAACCGCGGATTGTTATCGATGTCAAATGGCATAGGGGGGGCACAAATCGTGAGAACATCTGAAGATACGTTAAATAGCGTTGCCTAAAGAAAACAGTAATATAATATGCATTATAGCGAATTAGAAATAATGGTTTGTAATTGAAATAATGGTTAGTAATAAATGGTTAGTGATTGCAAATCTATGAATTATAAGTTGTAAAAAACAAGACTTATATATATAAGTCTTGTTTTTTACAACTTATAATTTTTGGTGACTTAAGCCAAGATATTTTTGGGAGAAGCTAAATGTTTGTCGTCGTATAATTCAACAGAATGTTCGTAGTCATTTCGGCATTTCAATGGCTCATTTCATTTGAAAGACATTCCTTATGTAACACAGCGATTGAAGCTGTGAATTATATGAAAAAATGAATGAAATGACGACTATTGAGATTTTTGAAAATGTCAAAATTGAAAATCTGAATAATCAAAGTAATTATTGTAAATGTTTGATTTCTGTGTAAGTTGCCAAAGTTTAAATATTATGTCATCTTCATTTTATAGTCTTCAGACAAACAATTTATTGAATAGATCAGATTAATCGAAGAACTTTTCTGATTCGCCAATAGTCGCCTTTCTTTTTCTAACGGTAAGAAATACGTGACCAGATGCCGAAATGCCAAGGACACAGAAAACCAATTAACTAGCAAGAACAAATATTGCCCCCAACCGACTTGGCTAAACAAATACAGAAAAAAACCCTCGACATTGGCACTTAATGTAGTATTTAATAGTTTTCGTAGCTTCGTCATGTCAAGTGGTAACTCTCAGTTTGTGGAAAAATAAATTCTGGAAAAATTATTGAACAACGGGCTAATGTAATTTCCGCAATATTCTGGGATTTGTTGTTCATCAATAAAAAAGGCTGGAATAATTGAAAAGTTGAGACAATCCAACAACTTTAAAGAATATGCACTATCACTACTATAAATAAATTAAAATGTTAATAAATTATTCAATACTTATGAAAGCATGAAAATAATGCAAATATATATGTTTTAATATTTAATTTCAATATATAATTTCATTAAAAAAAATAAGTCTGATTTCCTCCTATTATATTTGAGCCTTATTAATCCATATCGACCATGAACACCTTCATCATTAAATATTGACATTTTCAATGATTTGGTGTTCTGATCATCTATTCCATTAAATGGTCAGATAATGGTCAATATGCGACGTCATCTTCAATTGGTAAAACGCATGTACCGGTAGGCACTTAATGACCTCTCCGGTAAATTAAAAGTGGCAATGTTTATCGCCTATTGCAAGGAAGCGAGCACCTTTCATCATTGAATTGACCACTAACAGTTTCGTCAATACGATGCCGTGATTGTACACTCGAGTAATCCTACGTTACATGCGATAGAGTTTATTGCGCTCGTCGAATTTATATAATTAGTCTCTTCTACCCTCGCACGGCGGCCCTCCATTTGGCAACCTCCGTTCACGAGCCGGAGTTTCCTGAATAAGTTCGACGGAGATGCACTAATTGGAGCCTTTCGAAGAGACTATCGCTTCCTTTGGTTGCCTTCCGTTTTACGTCTATAGCCCATCAAGTACCGTTTAAACTCGATTAGTGGCGTACACTTTAAGGGGATTAGAAGAAAAGTGCGTGTGACGTAATATGCATCGCGAAAACCTGATTGACGCTGCCGTTACTACAAAACATTACAATGAAAGGCATGTTCAATGATTCAAATAAATGTTGAATTCATTTGTATCACTTATCTATGATATGAATTACTCATTCTTTATTGATTATGTAATTATTTAATCTATAAATGTTAGTATCTGTACTGACAAACGTTTGTACTGTTATATACAACATACACCTCAAATTTGAATGTTTTGACTATTTACGTGCACATGCAAATTGTTCCATTTGACTTTTTCAATTACTCAATTTTATATTGATTTTATATTGATTTATATTGATTTATATTTATTTATATTTATTTAAATTTATTATATTTTTCATTTTAAATTCAGTTACTGACAAATTATTATAACAATCACAGATAATAAATTTCACAAAGTTCATGAAGTGTTCTAATTACAGTATTGCATATTTAACTACGATGTAATACAACGGTTTAACAAAAGCTATTTTTTATCGCGAATTGTTTCCTTCCGTCACCTATCTTAGACCTAATTTATTCACTTAATTGTTTAATTTATTTCTAACAAAATAAAAAATGTAATTTTCTAAAAAATAAAAAAAACTTTAAAATGATTTCACTCATATATTAGTACAACAATTTCATATATTGATTTTATATATGGCATCAAATACACATTCAACCGACAAATTGAATAATTTGTTTCTAAATAAAAATACTTATTTCATTTGATACGGTTAGTTTACCTAACAATTAATTCACCACCCGAAAGTGTATTTACATTTATCTAATTCTTGAAACGTTCTGGTTCTGGGTCGGCGCTTGCGAGAATAACATGTTAGCGTTTGCTTCTGAATTCGACGCCGGCCCCAAAGTATTGTACGACATTACGATTGACGTCATCGTATATTAACGATGCGCCGACGCGAGCATTTCTGCCGCCGTCGCGCGAAACACGTAAAAGCCTCCATAGACACTTTATAGAAGAAAATAGATTTTCTCTGTCGAAATGTTGAGTTTCTCCATGCAGCTATAACGTGCTTTCAGGATTCCCCCCTCTTCATACGCTACACGCGTATTTCGATACGCGAATGTCGTTTTCGTTTTCAGCTTTACCGACCTCTATTCGCGGGTGCATCCTGCTTCATAAACATGACGCTCTACGTTTCCGTATAAAAAACGTATATTAAAATGGAAGATCAAGGCGATACTGTACAGAATCTACAATAACTATATTCCCTACTCTATATACCAGAATTAAAACTGTACAATATGCCAGAAGGTCACTAAAAACAGAGCCAAAATTGATTCTGTCTTATCTTCGCGGAATGTACACATAGTCTCTTGAAATTTGACATAGATGTTAATCAACGCCTTATTTTCAAATGTAACGCGCATAAAAAACGCTGAAAATTTTTCTCAAACGCATAGGGGCGCTGCATGTCGTCTAACGGCGTAGCTTGCCTGTTTAAAATGGTGTTCAGTGACGAGAACCAAATTGTGATAATGTTTTTTACGGAAAACAGAATATTGCAATGCTAGACAATTTCTGAAAAAGTTACTTGAGAAAATAACGTGCTTACGAAATTTTCTTGCCCAAAATATTATTTAGGTTTCGGTATTGAATCAAACCCGTGTTTCTGGGCATAGAAGGCGAATACGTTAACCACTGCGCCACCCGGAAGTAAAGTTGATAACAAATTCTCTTTGAGTTGCAGTCGGCAAAGCACGGCCTCTCGTGAGCTGATCATTGGCGGCTATTCCGGAAGCAGTCGTGTACTTTTGTCGCACACTCTTGAATAGTTTAGCAAACCGGGCAAGCAATTACATGAAATAATTTCACTTTCAGCGCAAATGCAGTTCAGTCAGGTGCGCGCAGGTTAGATTGCATTCGCCGCGGCTCGCAGGTGCGTGAAAAGGGGGTGGAGCTCGAGCTAGGCCAATTTTCCATAGAGTCAACGTCGCGTACATAATGACACAGCTCCATTGCCGACGCGTCGTTTTTGGTCGCCTTTTGCATTCCAAGTGACACGCCAAGCGGCAAGTCACGACATCGTGGATTACGTACGTTGCTCTTACATTGAAACACCATAAGAGGAAATAATGGATAACCATGAGGGTCTTACGATGCATTCTCGAAACAAATCAAATTTTCAATTTCAAAAGTCGTGCG
The DNA here is from genome assembly GCA_033995665.1 of Melogona broelemanni. Taxonomy (NCBI): domain Eukaryota; kingdom Metazoa; phylum Arthropoda; class Diplopoda; order Chordeumatida; family Chordeumatidae; genus Melogona; species Melogona broelemanni. Next base: position 12,628 of record JAUJYS010001326.1, on the reverse strand, counting down.
TCACTGTTGTGGTGACAGTATAATATTATTGGTATTTATAAATCCAAGTTAAAGTGTTATATAAAAAGGTACAGAAGTTATAATTAAAGATACACTATTGGTTGGTTGAGTTACACCGCCCTTTGTTAGGCGTCGAGCGAAACCTAGCGGCGAATACCGAAAGGATACCGAAAGGAAAATACAAGTAGCGCCCCAGGAAGCAAAGCAGGTGTTGGATTTGGAAAAAGAAACTTATTTATAATAAACGATCACAATTCACATGGGAGTGGTTTTCTAATATTACTGATGAGATAATTCAACTATCTACTTTTTCATGATTTATAAATGAATGTAAGCTTTTATCTAGACCAGTCAAATTAAGGGAGGAAAAATATTCTTTCCTAGTATGACGGAGCATTAATTATATTCATCTGGGCTTTTAAAAACTATAACTCATTATCTGTAAAAAGGATTTTTTAATAAATAGTTTCAGTAAAAATTGAGCGATCCTTCTTCGCGCGATTCGCCACGCCGAGGCATTTCAACGAAAAGGCTGCAATAATCTTAGCATGCAGAAGCTGATACGCACGAAGATTTACAGCAAATAGAACGTGCGTCACGGCTTTCGCTCGCATTCTAAACCACGAACCTGTAGTCATTAATCTCCCTCTGTCAGGAAATTAACGCCCAACGCTGCATGAAGCAACAGTTTTCTTTGGAAGGTGGCGGTGTAAAGCGCACGCGATTGAGTGATGAGCGAGGAAAAAAGAAGTCGAGAGGGGTAAAAAAAATCCATCTCTTGCGGCATATTTTATTAGACATGCCTTGCCAACAACGAATTGGGCTGCCCGCACTTTCCACCTGCAACTTTAACGAAGGCAAATTCGCAAGAATGACCTCAACGACATATACCTATATACTGTATTTGGAGTAATGTCTCCAAAGTATTTCTGAATCTTTACTCCATTTATTTAATTTATTAGCTTTCTCTTATTTATATAGCAACAACCATTGCTCACTTTAGCTAGCGTCAAGCACGCATATGGTTTTATTCGAAGCAGGAAACATGGAAACGGATCCATTTAATAATATTTGAGGTCACAAAGCAACGTATAAAATAAAGCAAAAACAGGCAGATCGGTTTATATCAGTTTTTCTAGCTAGTTTATTTAAATTTCTCCGTAGGCGCCTATGCGGTCTAGAAACTCTGTCTTCATTTTTCATCGGTATATGTAAGTTTTGTCGTTCACATTTTTAGTCGATAGTTGATATATCACTTGCGTAGGTTAAATTTTTTTGCATTTATTAAACAAAAGAAAAGTAACCTACACTACTTTGTTTTCACCGCTTCAAATACGTTTTCTATTTTAGAATTAATACACGTGTTATTTTAGATATTATTACGTGCTTAATTTAATTGTGTGACTAATTCAGTACTAAATTAGAATCGCAATATTACATTTTCTAAATGTTACAAGATGACAATATCTCCGAAAATGCACCAGTTCCTTAAAAATGCGATTAAGCAACGCCCCGTGAAGATTTCGAGTCATATGCACTTTCGCACCACCCTGTATTCCCATATACCGAGCGCTATGTAAAGCTCCGCCCGATAAGACTTCGTGCAATACATTGGTGCTATCCAATTTAACAACAATTAGGCTGAATCGCACTTTTCCTTTTTTACTGCGTTCAGCGTGCGAAGGTGGAAATCCTGTTTATATAAAAATTTAAAATTACATGTACTCTCAACCACTATCTTTCTTACGTATTTGCCGCCAGCATGCAGAAAACCTTAAAAATGTTTTAATGCGGCCGTGCTTTTGTCGGCGATTGGTTGACTGAATTTCAGTTACGGTGATGCGACACGAAGATATGCTCAGAATTACATTACTAGATTGTTAAACGCGTCGCCTCTCTTTTATTCATCGGCCCACACCATGGAGGAGCCGCGTTGCAACGGCTTGCCTGCCTGGACTAACGTCTCGTTTGAACAGCTGCGCTAATTAGTCAGGCAATTTTCTTAATTAATGGACGCAAGATTGGAGGCCACTCCCGAACGACAACGTGGTTGCCCTGTTCAGAAGGCACATGCATTACGCGGCCAAGCTTTGTGGTCCAGTCAAGTAGTCATCTACATGAAATGAAAAGTAATAAAATGTATTTAATTGTTTCTAATAACGATTACTAGTCTTAACAATGCAATGTACGAGTATGTCGTTGGCTTCAGGATTGCGCAGGGAAAACGTAGAAAGAAGTAACGAACTCTATACAATAAGATATACTTATAATAATAATAATAAAATTGATAATTGTACAATAAAGGAATTGATAAATGCACAATAAAGGAATTAATAATTGTACGATAAGGAAATGCAAGTAAATAATTTGAAATAAAGAAAAGAAGAATTGCACAATAACAAAATAGATTTTAGTACAATAAGAAAATTAATTTTAGTATCAAATGAAAATTGATTATAATACATTAAAAATTTGTAATTGTTTAATATGGATATTGATAATTGAACAATAAGGAAATTGATAATTGTAAAATGAGGCAATTTATATTTGTACAATAAGGTAATTGATAATAGAATAATAAGGTATTTGATATGTAATTGTAATAGCAAAGCTAGTAACTGCGCAATAAACTAATTTATAATGGTACAAAAATCAAATTTATAATATTATAATATCATAAGGATTGATCTCCTCCCTTCGTGATTCAATAGTGTCCTATGGTAACACATAAAATCACAAGTAAGCTACATGTATATAAATAAATTGCATGTGTAACCATAACCACTACGAATACGACTGATGTGGCGTACTTTCCTCACAGGTTCAATGATCAACCTCGCGTGACGTCTTTTGGCTGGCATTGGACCAATTGAGTAGTCTGTTCAGCATGTCGCTTAGGCAGCAATTTGTGCATGCGTTGCGTAGGTTTGATTTTTCGGTCCGCTTTCGCCATTTTGCCGCTCAAAAAGTGTGAGCAATAAAATGCAATTCTCTGCCCAGAGTAGCGAAGAATCGATCAACGCGCGTGACTGGGCGCACGCTAATTTCCACTCCAGAATGCATTAGGACACGTCACACGGAGAAAATGCAGTGCGACCGCCATCAACCGCGCCACAACGCTTCGCCCAGATACTTTCCTGGTATCCACTTATCTCAGGCAACAATAGACAGATTAAAAGTATATGCAATCAATAGAATGTCTTTCATTCGTTATTGCCAAAGTTGTGCCACAGAAAAACAAGCGCGAGATGAAAGTTTGATGCGTTTATAATCTCCGTTATTGCTTCATTCTTATTTTGTTTAGCAATAATAAAGATATGTAAATCCGATTAGCTGCTTTATTAATACTCAAATATTTCGAAAACCATGCTGATTTTCTACAAAATGTAATGCTACTTATTTTAATTTAAGTAACTACGAATGCACGCGTATGCCGTCTGACTGACATTTTCTAATGGAGCTGTATCAAACTTGTCCTTCTGGTGGAATTGATTGAACTCACATATTTGCCACGTCACGATATATTGAAAATAAACAGAAACAAATCACACTTTGAAATGTAACAAAATAAATAATAAATAGAAAAAATAAATCACATTACAGTATTGTTATCGATAAGTCTTGTTAAAATGTTGACAATCTCCCAATATGTGAAAACAACTCACAACGAAATAAATAATGCCGGGCGAAAAGACAGAAAAAAGTAAGAAGTTGCAATATTGACCATCTCCCCAGACCAGGTCTGTGACGTCAGAGGGCAATAACAGATTTAATGCTTGTGGAACACATAAATATAATGGTTGAATAAGCGTGGATGCCTCTTTTGACAATCTCCTTCGATAAAATAGCATAAAATGTAGGATCAAAAAGTTTTTGCAACTATAAATTCAGCGCCCGTATTTTGCCTCCTGCTTTTAAAGTCTCACCAACAATTTTCAATGGGCTTATCCTCCAGTCTGCCCTGGGCTTAACACTATTTGTTTGTTTTTTATGCTCAGACATTTTTTATCTATAATATGTTACGCCTTAATAATCCACCAGCTTCGAATAAAGTATCCTTGTTCGCTTTCAGCATGCCCTTACTTTTCTTGGGATCAACAATGCTATACCAATAGGAAATTGGGATAACCGGTAAATGATATTCGCTACCTGGCTTGACGCGAGTATCGCCACCAGGGGAGCAGCTGGCGTTGATTTACTCCCATCGCGTCTGGCGCGACGTGCGCCACTGGCATACAGAACACACACAGCAAATCTGTGTTCATCCCCCCTCACTTACTCTCGCCCACTCATATCCCGACGCATTCCCGTAAGCCTCATTATTAGCCATCAGGCACGCACGAGGGTCAGACGTGATCGCTAGACACTGTCAGTGAGGGGTCACACCCACATTCGACTCCGGCGGGGGCGGGGGTTAGTTAGGTCGAAAGGTTAGACCCTCGTTAAAAGACACGTAGGCAAACGTTTTTATTGGTAAATAGAATTTTTTTTAGCTTATCGTAACGTGCTACTGTACAATTCTTGTTCTTTTCTGTCCTTTCAATTAAGGCGACATTTTTGGGTGTAGCATTATTTTAAATGACGTATTCAACTTTTCTTTTACTTATGATATCAAATATCCAATAATTGGTAGCAGAGATGTCAGATTATTCCACATCGATTCAAAGATACAACGTTGAAAACAAACCAATAGTCCGAATTTTCCAGAGTCCGAATTTTCTTAACCCTGATCACTGTAGTCACTATGAGCAGGTACACCGTATTGCTATGGCAATAAATGAGGATTACATTTTCATGAAAACCCTGGAATCAAAAGCAAGCCAGCCGGGAATCGAACCCGTGACCTCCGCACCGTAGCCAGTTGCGATATCGACCAGGTGTCTAAATATTATTACACAGAGTAATTTCATTTTACATCGTTAATGTAGATCAGCGTTTGTTGATGTAATTCGGCAATTCTTTCTGAGAAGGTACCCGACTTAGGTATTTGTCAGGTAAGATGCCATGCACTGTCCTTCAGCAATGGGCAGAATAAATTCCAAACGTTCAGACGCGCGTATGTTTCGACTGCGCGAAACCTATTAGGAGAGGGGCCAACTTGACCGGCCTTTGAAAGTCTACCTCATTCACCATACTCTCAAACGATTCTAGATTCACCCAGAACAATTTCGGTAGCAGCACGTTGTTTTCTACAATAACATAAAACTGGAATTAATTTTCTACCGCACTCACGTAATTGCCTTCCTACGCGTCAAGGCCGCGGAGGCACACTTCTGCCGACCTCAAAGCTAAAGAGCCCGACTTATCGTAAAGCCACGTGGAAACCTCTTGTTCGTCAAAGCTTTCCAGAAACCAGATTCCAATTTTGCGATGTCATAACATGACGGCCTGCTGCATAAAAGCATATTTTTATTATTTTTCGTTGGGGCCGTACGAGGGTAGAGCAATCTGCTAAAAAATACTCTTTGCTGAGAAAAACGATAAAATACATTTTGAAAATGGGGAAATAAAAAGGAAATTATCCAGCTAACCAACGACGAGGTGGCTAGACTTTGTAAAATAAATAAAACGGATCGATATTTGTGAAACACTTAAAAATGTTTCTACCTGTAAAGTTTCAATTCACGGCGGCTACTTGATTTTAACATCGCTTTATATATTTTCTCCAGCATAGAGGAAAAGGTAACACTTTGTGAAACATAAACCAACTTCAAAAATTGTCAACTCTTGAAAGGAACGTATTGAATGTCAATCAATCGTTTGACTAAGTACCAGTATAAGGCGACAATAAATACAGTTACTGTCAAAGAAATGACACTTAAAAATCATAGTGAACAAATTTCCACCGAACAAATAATGTTGACTGATTGAAGCGTTTTGTTTTATCACACAGCAATAATTTTGCAGAAAGAAATGCATAAATACAAACGATTGCAGGCATGTCTTTCAACAATCGAGGAAAAAAATATCAGAATATATTTGTCCAATTATGCAAATACACAACTGACCACAAGCAGCCTTAACATCGATTGTGAACTATATTATTGCTAAATCGTCGTTGTTGGTTAAAACGCAGACAAATTAAAGACACAACCAACCACAAGCATCGACAAAAATTGTTACCAAAACTTTTCTACGTTTTAGGCTATAATTTTATTCCACAATTTTGGAATTGTCTATAGGAATAGCAAATTTTTATTTGCATAATTTCCTAATAAGGCGGTTTTCAATTTAGTAATAAATCGTCGTCAAACAAGAGATTCAGGTGTAATCATTAAAAACCTAATTAGCACTATCAGTGTGTATCAATGTCTTTCCATAATACCAGTTTCCTGTATTTGTCAAATTGTGTACTTATGAATAATGCATTGTTAATGAGGAGACTATCTGTTTACTGTTTATACGCTACATGCAAATTGACTGCGTAATTGGCGCAGAGTTAATCTGTACTCGAATGACCTACAACGTATATGTCCTGGCGAGATGCCAACAATTTCTTTCGACGACCGAAGAGGTTAGTCAAAAGGAATAAATCAGCTCAGTGGGTCACTGCTTTCTAAACCGAGCTCTTTTGTTTTCGTCTTGAGCCATCGTCACATATTTTACGTCCCCCCTTTCTTTCACCCACGTGGCGGTACAGCTTGTTCAGCTCATTTCTTTGCATTTGTTATATTTTTTTTTCCAACTTGAATATATCACGAAATGGTTTCAGGAGAGAGAGACAGAGAGAGAGAGAGAGAGAGAGAAATGGGCAAATCGAATTTCGTGAGTAGTCCGACTCTCGGCGCCAGTCAGCGCATGCGCGAATGCGCGCTTTCTTTCTATCTCATTGACGTAACGAGTTGACACGGGTTCGCTTCACCAGAAGGAGAAAACCAGACGTCATCCGGTTGACGGCGCCCCACATCCCACTTTCAACTTCCTTTTAGCTATGCAACACTACGACGTCCAATGAATATTTAAATTACGAGACACGAGCGATGGGGCTATGGTTCAAACTCTTCATTCACTTTGTTTATATTTTTCTTTTCCTTCACGAGCTAGCTGCTAATATTTTCACACATATTGTTACACCAAGGAAAAATTATTAATTTTTTAAAATGTAAATACACTAAGAGCCGTGAGGGTCATTAAAAAATGGAGATATACACAATAAGGGTGAATACATTTGACTGTCAATACTGTAACTGAAGTGAGGCTTCAGGCTCTTTGTATTTCTAAGCGTTTTAACAATGTAATTCTTAACGTTGCCATTAATTGTGTTTTGTATTAATATTTTCCAGCAATATAGTGAATAACACTACAGACTACATGAGATACTGTACATCTCGTGTTTTTTTTTTATTCCATGGGTATTATTGATCAACGTATGGCAATGATTTTTACAAAAAAAAAATAATACAGTAGTCGTGTGGGCGCCAGACGTAATTGTAGTGTGCCCTCGTGTTGCTATGGCAATATGCTCTTAAAAATATTTTCAATGCTAAAGTCCGTCATAACTCAAATAATATTCAGTCGATCTCTTTAGTTTTAATTCCTACTTGAAAATATTTTAATATAAATATTTCTATAGCTGCAATCACGATCTTCATAACAATGGAATTCTGAAAGCAAATTGATGTATCTTTTTTCTTGGCGTCGTTCAGTTTTCAATTTTTATACCACAAATCAATAAGCAGCAGCAGCAACATTACTCCTCTTACGTGCACAACAGGAATTTCAACCTCCTTGCGAGAAGCTACAGCTTTTGTCCTCGCCAATTTTTCAATTTCTCCGACAATAGAAACGCATCATGGTTCCACGAAAAAGGATGCCACGTTTTGACATGGGCTATAAATATAGCAAGTACACGGTGCTTCTATTCCAGATTGTACGTAATTTCACAAATGCTTAAACAAAGCAGCGCGGTCGTCGTAGGTGGTAGAGCATCCGCCTATTGTGCGACAATCCCGGGTTCGATTCCCGGCTCAGGCACTCGTTATTGTATCCCGAGGTACTGGTGAAAATGTGTCCCTCCATAAAATTATCTTTAGAGAGGATTAAAACCATCAATTGACAAAAAATAATCATGTAAATATATTTCGCTAAAGTCTTAGATTACAGCATCAGACTTCAGTGTTAGTTTCTCAAAGGCAAAAAAGCAATGCGCGCCGGTCACTTGTCCATGGCGTTACCAGGAATCGGAAACGACTCGACGGATCATAACAACAACAGCCGGTCAGTTACTAGGCGACAGTGCAATTCGAAAAGTTACACGTTCATTAGTTTTACTATTATTTTTAAAATAAATATCGCGAGTAATTGGCTTCACGAGTTTACTGCGCACATGACGTCATCAGAACCTTGGAATCCAAGAAAAACAAACCTCGCGTTGGGATTCGAAACAGAGACTCACGTGCAACAAGTCCGTCCTCCAGAAAACTAAGCTACGACGACATATTCGGGCATAACTAAAATACCCTAATTGCCGATAAGCCAGTTTTTTTTACTGCTGAGGAATGTATCCCTACAAGGCTCTGCGCGGAGAAGGAGGAGAACAAATTATATCGACTAAGGTGTTGCGAAGCGACAGACAGTAGATAACTGTTAGACAGACTGTAGTTCGTCCCGATGCTGCAAATTAGTTTTTAATCGCGCAAAAAATACACGGTTGGTCGCCTGCATTTTCTCGCCCATCGAGGCGTACGGTTATAGGCTTATCAATAAACCCGTAGCTTTGTTCGTCTTTGCTGTCCCTATATCCAGCACGGAGCAATGTCGATCGCGGGGGGAACTGCACTCTGACAATCGGATAGAATGTCACGTGATCCGTTTTCGCCAATCCCTGGTGTCGCTTAGAAATAACTGCACTTAACCAACAATGGGGTCCCACTCTCGATTGAATAGAAAGACGCCAGACTGGGAAGGCGGCGTGAAGAGCGTTGGAGGAGAGGATGAATGTAGAATCTGTGAAATATTTGAAAACCACACTTTTTCAACGACTCAAGATAGATAGATACCCCGAGGGAAAACCTTTCCGAACCATCAGGCACATTTCTATTGCGTAAAGGGATTTGAGATTATTACCAAATAGAGGAAAGTGTTTGACAATTTCTGTCTGCTTCATTGTTGGAGAACGCACGCTCATGGAGCGGGTAAACACAAACACGTGACAGCAGCCTATTACGCAATAATTTTTCTGCGCGACGAGCATTGCACAAGTTCAATGGGGAGTGGCGAGCTAATCGACAATGCACGCGCGTATTGTGTGATTACGAATTTAAGGGGCAGCAATAAACTGTTTGCCAAATGTACATGTATGTGATAACAACTGACTTTGGTACTCACAAGTAGTAATGTCTGGTTTTTCCATTAGTTTCTTTTATTTTTATTTTTTGCTAAGCATTTTTTTAGGTTTTTATCTTGCTTCAAATGGGATTGTCGATCCTTCAAATAAATGTTTTACCAGAAAATTATATTTTGAAATTACATAGGTACTGTACATCACGAAATCAAAGCTGCTGCCAACAATGAATTTTTCGTGGAGGGTATCTGAAATTCGAACGCGAAAAATATTGTAATTTAATAATTCAGTGATATCATATTAATAATTAATTTTGTTCCTAACGAGTTGTTAATTAATACCATTCTTAACGAACTATAAATTAATTCCAACCCTAAATAATTATTCAAATAATATTTTTCGAGTTTTCAAGACAAAGCTTGCCTTGTGAATTTGATGTGTTTTTTTTTAATCCTTGGAACAAATTTTAGTTGGTCTCACAGAGCCAAATAGGTATGCAAAACTTATCTCCTTCGTTAAATTATTCTTTTGAGTATTTGCCTCTACTGAGAAAACCAAGCGTTTATCTCACATTTGCCTACGATTTTGTCCCTCCCGAGAATTTCTCAAACCTTAATTTCTAAAACAGCCAGAGGTACCGTCAGCGATAAAGAAAATACCCTTTGGTAAGGCTTTGTGTCTCGACGACGGCATTCAAAATTTAATCGCCGGCGTACAGAGCGTCAGCGAGAATCTGGATTGGTGTACGTTGCCGCTTGCTCAGACGGTAAGGCGATGTTTAATGTAGTGGAGGCGCCGGTGGGCCGTGCATTCTGACCAGGGGTGCGAGAAAGCGAAGACCGCCAAATTACGAATATATTTGAGAGAAACATGAGGTGTTGAGCTTGCTCATCCACCTAAGATGAGTCATTTTCGTGTGCAGGGGCGAAGACTTTAGCATGGCAAGATTTTCACATTTGTACTATACAAACTGTACAACGAAAATATGTCTCAATGCTAAATAAATATAGAAGATGAAGGGTCCGTGACCAAGGATATAAACGACAACAGTTGTAAACACTCTTAATAATTTAATATGCGAGATATATGAAAAAATAATAAGGGTTAACAAAACTAGTGGTGTAGTGCTTGAAACGTAGACTAAGTCAAGTTAACTACACGGGTAAATAAATAAATAAATATATATATTTTGCTAAATAATATTTTTTTGCTTTTGGTATATTTTTACAATGGAACTTACCAGAGTTCGATTTTCTGGATGCTTGTGGGGGTTTAACTCCAACACTTCATGATTTATAAAGTTAAGCTGTATGTAGGCAACTTGTAGCATGCATTAGGTAAATTGAAATGTGCGGACCACACAAAATCAAATGATCCATTTGCAAATGTAATATTCCTAAAGACAGCTACAGATATGACAGATTTGCAAATACTAATTTAATTTATGGGGTGGGATGCTCGAAGCGGTCACCTAAACAATTTAGGAGAAACGAAATATAATTTAGTTAATCTAGCGTCACCAGGGAGCGTTATTTGTCCAATCGATTAAAAACGTGTTTGGATAACGCGAGGGTATCAGGAGGTTGCAAAAACAACGGTAAGGCCAATTTAATAACATTCAAATTTCTCGCTACTTTGTTGCTGCATCACACATGTCGAAGAGAGTGTGTATGTGCATGTATATATATATACTTTTTGGACGAAACAGAAACAAAACAACGCCGAGTTCTACTTCATAATGTCTCGTGACGCACGGCTCTATCGATTGGCGCGGGCGGCTAAGGAAGCGGGGAATCATGGTTAGTGGTAAAAGAGAAGAGACAGTGTTAACGGATTGGTGAAATTCATCGGACAGGTTTATCTCGTAAGGCAAGCGTAATAGCGGACAGCCAATTTAAGAAGATCTCGAAAGGAAAGGGCCAAGAAGTAACGTGTTGCGGCGATTTTTCGCCCTAGACGAACTACTGTTCTTGTTCTGTTCTGTTCTGTTCTGTTCCGTTTCTTGTTCTGTTCTGTTCTGGAAAATAATAAAAGTAGCTCTTATTTTACATATTTTTTCACAAAATAGTTTTTGATGGCATACATTCGTGCCTAGGAATAAATGTTTCAGGTTGACATTTATGTTTCTAAACGAGAAGGATTTTTCAATTTATGTTTCTGTATCAGTTTTAGCTAACCTAACTATTAATACGGGTACATCTGCTTTAAAGTTGATAGTTGCAAAACTATACTCGGTGATGAAAATTCCTCACTCTTTTTGGTGATGGCAGCTATCTCGACAAATAGGCTTCTATATTACGTTATATCCACTCCATTCGCCTGACAAACACACTTACTTTGGACGCGAACTACACACCAGTCAAACCATTATTAGGTTGAAACAGAACAGAACACGATCTAGTCGTTATTGAAACTATACACCACCATCCGTGGCCTACCATGTCGCAGTCGAGTTTTCCTAGCCCATTTCCACAATGTTGTTGGTGTAGATTTGTTCATCGGAGAGCTTGGGCCATCCGAACAAAAAAAATATAAAATGTTGGAGGAGGATGCCCGCCCCTACCCCTTCAATCCCAAACGAAATTGAATCAATTTCTTGGGCATCGTTCGTGGCGGGCATAACGTCTTTCCGAGTCAATTTACAACATATAAATACTGCCCACTAACAATGTTCTCGCCAGATAATATGAATAAAAAACATGTCTATCCCGTGATAGATTTTTCCCGAAACACAATAACAAAGCGTTTAATTGAACGTAGTTATAAAATATCTTTGGAACTCAATTGCTTTTTTTTATTATAAAACGCAACTGAAGGATCTGTAATCCTAACAGATGAAAATGTTCCTAAAGATAAAGAATTGGCCGCTAGGACCATCACACATTATCAGCCTAATAATCAATAACAACCCTCTGTTTATTTTATACAATGTCTATAGCGAAAGAAAAGTTCTGCCTGCCATCGGAACGCACCATTTTGGCGCCATTTTGTTTTGAAAATCCATTAGACGATTAATTCATAAAGTTAAAAAGGTTGCCTTCTCCCGTGCTTTATAAAAATAAATCTAAAGTCTGGGAGAAAATGCTGAATTTCTACAACCAATTAAAATCGTTTTCATCAGGATGAAACTAACCTCTGTTTACCTGTACACGAGATGTGGTTGTAAGACTATCAGGGTAGCGACAAGCACCGACAATGTCCATATATCAGGTTGGTTGGTTAGCCAGTCCAGGGACTGGTTTTAACAGCAGGGTGTCGTCTCTGGACACCGACCCTCGATCCCCCGACACCTGTGTTTTACTAGGCAGAATACAGAGGTGGTTTGCCATTGCCTTCCTCCGCGTA
>JAUJYS010001325.1:0-17841 GCA_033995665.1 Melogona broelemanni | reverse complement strand
AAAATTTGAAAATAAGGAGTTGATCAACACCCATGCCAAGTTTTAAGAAAATCGGTTAACTTTTCGCGAAGATATGTAAAGATGAATTTTTGGTGCCTTTTTTTTTTGCCCACCCTGTATTATGAATGGTGTATGTTTGACGAATTGTTTTTTTTTATCTGAAATGAAGTTGGATTTTGATTGTTTTGTGCATAAATTTTGTATGTCCTCTTATCCTAAAATTGGAAATTAAATTTTGTATTTGAATATTTATGGTCCTGCGCGTCGGAACACAATGTCTGGAACTCATCAACGTTGGAGGAGTGTCGAGAGTGTGTATTTGCGTTGAGTTGCAAGGTCGAATTTAACGAAACATGACTTGTACAACTCGCGTGTATAGCTGTAGATCCATTACACTGGGTTGTACCGGCGAATGAGCCAGGACCGGAATAAGTGATGCAGCTAAAAGCAAATTCTTTAGAACGACTGACCCCCTGACCTGTCACCAGTCGGGTCTGAGTGACGACGACTCTCTCTATCTCTCTCGCTCTCCCAGTGCAAGCACAATCAATATTCACGCTAGCTGTTGTCGTAGGCGTGCTCGGTATACATGTGTCGAGATCGTGTATGAAACTGCGCATGATCAGATGGCAGGCCCGTTCACATAATCACTTGGGTGAGACTCTTAGCGAATATCTGGCGAGCCAATGTGACCACGCCTAGATTGGCGAATACACTCTATATAGTTTGTTATTTCCTAGAAAGGTATTACATTTTCTTGAGACTCATATATATATATTTTTTTATAAATCACCGTAGTGCCTAGTGCACTAAACGTATTCCAAAAATGGAAGAAAATTGATTTTATGCTGCTCTAAGTAGGGGTTTAGCGTATGCCTTCGGAAAATTTACTCAGTGTACATTCTTTACAATGCTAGCGAAATTAAAGGACTGCCCATTGTTTTTCTTTCTAATTTTTCGCCTTTAAAAATATGCGCGCCGCGGAAGAAATTATGTGCCTTTGGTAATGGTTAGGTAAAAAAATGTTTCGGAAAATGATTCGGTTTTATATTGAAAGGCCATTAATAAGTGCGAACGAGAAATTATTAACGAGAAAAATACCCAGCAGCACATAAGGTTTCGAATGCCTTCATCTACAGTCGACGTGATGCGGCGATCCCGGGTTCGATTCCCAGCTCAGTCTTTTTTTTTATTCGATTCCGAAGCATTGGTAAAAATATGCAACCTATACAAATGTTCAAACGATTAGAGGGAAACAGAATTCCTGTCGTGATATCCACTTTTGTGATGGCGATCATCGAGTGAAAAAAAAAGTATCATGCGTCGAAACAGGGCTTCATCAGGATAACGTATTTTGGTTTGGCATATGTAGGGGCTAAGCAATTTACATCTGTAGACTACTGTAGTAGTAGTCAGTGGGAGCGCTCCACGCACAGAGAGCACTTACAGCCGAACGCGGATAGCGGTATGGGAATATGTGTCCAAAACTGAATGCGCTATCTTAAAAATCCAGACATGTGTACGGGCGAGGGGGAAAAAAATCCGGCAATCGTGCCTCTCTGCATGACCATCACGCTCGTGTCAAATTCAAATCGCTTTTGCAGTTGCGCGACCGTTTTGTTGACCCAGGCGTGCAATTACAGCAATGTTGCGCTCTATACTGTCACAGTGGCACGGATTTGAATGACATATTCGGAGGCGGAAATTAATTACCAGATTTTAATTACTGTTGTGACGCAGGGTCACCGTCATCAGCACTGTCCATTAGGCTCATAGATTTTTGTACGACCGTCTTGTTCAGTGGGTATGGCAACAGCCTGCTGAGCGGGTGGTCCCGGGTTCGATTCACGGCGCAGACTTTCGTTTATTCAATCTTAGGGTACTGGTGAAAATGTGACCTTCGCCTATTGCCTAAGCAACACGAATTGTACAGATTTTTCTGCAGTGATATTCAGTACAGTTAGGGGAATTTTTTAACTATAAAAAATATATATATAATGGCTCACTCACCAAATCCATTCTGCGCACGAAGTTATTTTATTTTGATTTTCCACTCGAGCTGGGATTCGAACCCTGAAACGCGCTACAAGTTACGATACTTTATAGTATTGGTAGTTAATGTATTTTAAATTATTTTCAATTACATGAAAATTCCGAGATGTATCAACCACAATCAAAGGTTGGTAACACTCTGTGTGCGACGAATGGCCACTCGCCCGGAATATAGATCGCAATTCCAGCCTATAAACCACGGTTAACTGATAGATAAAAACGGTCATGATATTTTATCGCCCAATCAATGACATATTTGATTCAGAGAAATAAATAGCTAAAGGTATATTTGACTCTTAAATTTAAAATAAAGTATCTGGTATGTTCCGGTAATTAAAATAATGAGAATAAATGGTAATAATCGCGAATTCGTTTGTTAATTCATATAATAATAGCCAGAGAAAAAAAAAGAAAACCATGATGTGGTCGTCGTAGCTCAAGAATGAATGAAATGAACACAAGTTCGAATCCCTGTTAGGGTTCTTGTTTTTGTCGACATAAAAAAATCCCTCCATGAAAATGTACCGGCTCATTGAGGTTTGAGGTGTGCAGAATTTTCTATATTGTGTTAGTCACTAGTGTTTGACAATTATCGATTGTCAAAAAAATCCAATAATATCAGTTGTGTTATATCGGATTTTCCGTTCGTAGTAAGTCATTTCACGTCTGGCTTCAATATGACTAACCAAGGACAGCTTTTTTATTTCATTTTTTTTTTTTTTTTTGACGTGTTGGATGTCAAGGTTCAATATCTGATAAATTTGCGCACGGCCTTTTCAATGTGCATTCCGTAACACTAACCTATTCAAAGCGTTTCCGGCGATCTCCCCCCGCCTTTTTTTTTTTTTTTTTTTTTTTTGCTATCTAAAAATGGTCTCGGAATTCAATAGCACGGAGGCCTCGCTAATGCACCTCTTAAGTGAGATTGATGAGGGAAATGCTGTCAGCGACATTATATTGACCGCTGGTGTGGCGTAGCGCCGTTGGTGGATGATGGCAGTCTGACGCTTCAGCTCTTCCGCAGACACGTTTTTCTTGTTGTGGAATGCGTTGAAAATGAATTTTGCGTTATCCGAACTTTAATTTCTTTTTTTTGTGTCAGAAAAACTCTTTAGCATTTATGCCCACCTGGGAAATTCTAAACAGAATTGAATTATTGTGAATTTATTTTTATACTAGTACAATTTCAATTTGATAAATCTTTATTTAAAATAAATAAAAGATCATCGCTAAGCGCGCCTGGTTACTTGCATTTTTTAAAAATTATTTTATTTTCAAACCTTAGGAAACATTAGCATAACCTTAGGAAAGAAAAAAAATGAAAGTAAATAAATAAAACCTTTAACGAAAACTGTCTAAATATAACCCGCATTTTCATGTTCGGGATAATTTTTGGCGACTGTAATTTTTTTTAAAGTCTGAGATAATATTGATTTAATATTGATTTCTGGGAAGGTCAGGGAAACTGACCTTCTGTTTTCAGCATGAACACTGCGGTGTTAATTTTTAAAATAAAATAAAAAAACACTAGTTTTGCGAAATCAATTTTTATAATATTTTATTTACGACAAAGTAACTTTACCGCTTTTCCTATTTAATTAGATACGGTACCCCGTGAGAGCGCAATCACACATTACGTGTCTGCAATGCGGGGAAAACAACCAACAATTATTCGCAAAATTTCTTCATAGCGTTAGCCCAGTGTTCTCCAAACATTTTGGTTCTCGGAGCCCTTTTTAGAACAATTTTTTGTGGCGGTGCCCCTAAGAGGCTAAAAGATCAATGACGGAGCCCCATTTAATACAAGTTAATGACGTTTGGACACAAGTTAATGGCGTCCAGAAGTGGCCGCCGGCCAAGGGCTCCGCGAAGCACAGTTTGGGAAACGAGGCGTTAGCCCATTGAATGGATTATTGCGCAAGCGCGTTTACAATAACTAATACAAGAATTGAGCAAGCGTAATAAAATTTTTCATGTTGGCAGTTAAACGAATGAATGATTAGAGCAGCTTATTCATTGGCTCGATAGAAACCCCATTATTGCTCTATTAAGACCCATTAGTCAAGATATGTAGCTGTATTTATTGGTTCATAAACTTGATTGTAGTTGAGATTTAAATCATTTCTTTTCATCGGATTGCGAGTGCACAGATTCTTGTGCCCACAAAATCCTGAATGTGCAGCTGGACCTAGATTTTCGACGCAACTTAAAAATTTAGTTCAAACTGAAGAACGCTGTGATTGGTTGATTTAATTACGTGTTCGTTTTACAGCCAATCACAGCGTTCTTTCGAAAATCTAGGCCCTGCAACGCCTTTGTGACGCAAAGGCCACGCTATGACGTCATGATATTCGAACTTAATGTTTAAGAATTTTAATAATTCAATATTCGAATGAAGCCTACAAAAGTGCTGGCTGTCCTCGGACAGGCTTAAGCGCCAGTTACATACATTTGGCCTCTTCAAAGTTATCGTGTGTTTAAACGCTGAAAATAAAATTTCTATTATTTCTCGGCGGCGACCTCACTTTGTAAAATTCATGGATAACTCGCTCGGTTCGGTGATTCAACCTCCGGAAATAATAAAATGTCGCCCGTCACAATCGATGCCCAACCCCGCAACCCAATCTGCATTCGGTCGGTCCTCCACTCTCCTCTCTGTCCGTGAACTATTTTCTCCCGGCCGACCTTTCCGGTTCTGCTATATTGCTTGCCAACCGAGAGAGAGAGAGAGAGAGAGCCGCAGCTTTGGCGCACATCTCATCAGTATACAAATAGGCCTACATCTATCGCTAGTCTGAACTTTTCAATTTGTCGGACAGCGCGTTGGCTGTGAGGCTCGCGTGATGCACTCTCTCTTTCACTCGGTATATATATCGCTCTCCAAGAGCGGAAAGCGAAGAGGCGAGTTTTAGAAAGCCGCTGCGTTAGCGTATATACAAGGTGTGACAATAAATAGCGGTGAATGAGTCTGTATCTGCCTTAGTTGAGGATACCAGGAGTTGCGGCGTCGTGCTTTTGTCGATTGGATGTGTATCTTAATTTGTCCCAACAGGTCAATCGTCTGCTACACACATGAAAATACAGGTTACCGAAGAGCACTGATCCTTAAAGGATTAAAAAGTGGAACATCAAGTTTTGTTTCAGAATTCAAATTAGTCAAAACTGCAACGGAGACACATGAAATGTTGTAACAGGTTTACAGAAATGTTACAGTAACGCGAAAGTGTGTCTACGAATGGTTTGCCGTTCTGGAAGGCCCTTGACAAACAGAAACCTTCAAACAATCGAACGCGTATCAATCGAATGTCTTGTTGGGACAAATTAGGAAACACATTTTTTTTAATCACCGTTATGCTAATCACTACAGGATTACTACCCCTTGTGTCGCTATGGCGATATGTGAGGGGCGGGGAAGGGAAGGGATGAATAATGGTAGCTGGTATAGCCATGCTGCAGGATCCTCCCCTAAGCTCTGGACCCCCAATTGGAAGCTCATGGGTGACGCCAGTACCCCTGGATCGAATAAACGAGAGTCTGCGCCGGGAATCGAACCCGGGACCGTCCGCTCCATAGGATGTCGCCATACCCACTGAGCCATCGGTACGTTCGTACGTATGACATCAATCAACCAAGTCACGATGCCGCATCTTCTGGTATCCTCAGATACGACAGATACAGACTCATCCACCGAATTTTATTGTCACACCTTGTATACTGACGGCCTCTCTTGATTCCTTCTCCACCCGGCGTAGCATATCCACGCCCCTTCCTCCCCCCATCCCCCCCAGTACACCGTACACCACCACCCTTTAAAGCCCCGTACGGGGAAACCTTTAGCGTTTATTTAAGTAGTAGTTAAAGTAGATCAGTAAATATTTAAATAGAGCAGTGGGCATGAATAATTGCGAATCGGCACGCGTTTGTCCGCGCCCCGTGCCGTGCGGAAACAATACCTTGCCATGCGATGCTCTGCCACCCCCACTCCCCATTGCTACCGTCCGCTTTCCACGGCTCTCTCTCTTTCTCCAACGAAGATCCACCTGACACCTGAGTTGCTCAATGAATTTATTCCAATGGAATTTAAGGAATTTGACGAAGACTTCAATTTAACGAAATAACACTTCTGGGTCGTATTCCTAAGAAATCAATATGATAACGGCATGCTTGTAGCAGTGACATTTTGGTAACGTTAGTAAATGGAAAATTTGAATATAAGAGTAAGGATGTTTACAGTAGTAATAATAATAATTTATAAATAAACAACTGAGGAAATATTCGATGAGAAAATAAAATCCAGAAGAGCTTTTTGTTTCTGATGTTGTTTTTTTTAATTATGTAATATAAATTATAATAATGATATTGGCATTCGATTCCGATTTAGGTTTGTCTCCTTCAGTTCATTTAATAAGGAAATACATTTGGTCTTGCTGGACATCAACATAATTTTAACTGAGAGTCAATTGTAATTATACAAATAAATTCCTATTAACATAGTATGGTAGTATTTTTTATCCTTATCTATACAACTGTTTCACCATTAAAGATTAAATTTTGATTTAATTTTGTTTTTGAAATACGATAATATACTGTAAATAGACTTCTGAAAAAATAATATTGGCATATGACTGCAGTTTTTTTATTGTTTTAGTTCGTCGAGGTAAACAAATGTCGGCTTGGTTGGTAAGGTCATAATTGTAACAGTATGTCAATAAAATAAAATAATGCAGCTCAGCCTTATTTTATGAGTAGCAATAGCTTAACCACATCAGTTGAATTGTTGCGCAGAAGAAATAGAATTGTCATATTTGACTGAAAGTAAAACAGACATGCTCTGCATTTCACGTTTAGCTCTGCGCATCTCGCGCTGAAATGCGGATTTGTTCGCTTAGGGTCTAAGGTGTACGCGCACGAGTGTATAGACACTACATCAATTCCCAGCGGGGTTACCCATAGAGATAGACCGAGCGTTCTATGTCAGTACGTTATGCAGGCCCAAAGTTTGGCTCGCGGTCCAGCCGGCTGTGAAAGTAGGTCCGGTCGGTGAAACAAATGTCCGGCTGTTCCGTGTGTGTGTGTGTTAGTCTCTCTCCCCTCTCGCCCCGGCCAGCCTTTTTTCCCATCGATTTCTCATTTTCCAATTCAATGAAGTGCATTATGCGGTGGTTTCATCACTATTACATTAGTCGTGGAAACAGTTTAAATCGCGGCCGCCTAGGTGTGTGGCCTATACGAAGAATTGGCGCGTTCGCTTCCGCGTGTTGGACTTGTATACAGCCGGAATACGGCTACTGTATACGGTGTGGCCATTCCCAGTGTGTGAAGATTGAACTGTATGAGGCTAGGGCGGCTAGTGTGGTGTATCCGATGTTTGTAAAGCCACATAAGGGTGGGGTCGGTGCCCAGGGTGTCTACCCCGTGTGGTCCAATGAAACAATTGAATTTATATTATTAAAAAAATATATTTGATGAAAGAAGATATTGCGCCAGTCTTTTTGAAAAGAGTCATTTTTATGAGGCACCAGTAAATCGCTTGGCGTTGAAAATGATGTGGCGCTGAAACAAATACTCTGCGTTATTACTTGAATGTTTTCACCGGGGACATTTTCATATTCTTAAACTTGAAATCTTGAAAATAATATTTCTTTGGGTATATGGGCAATTTTAAACTTTGTCAATGAAATCGCGTCTTGATCTTTTGTTGCAATTATTTTGAGCTCTAAAATTCTCGAGACGTGTTTCCAATGTTTTGGTTTTTAAATAATCTTAGAATTTTTTTTTGAACAGTGGTAAAATAGGTACCTACCAAAATTTCGTCTTAATGCTATTCCGGATGGTACGTAGGGGGCTATGTCAAAACTCTTACTCGTCAAAACTCTTACTCGTCAAATCTCTTACCCGTCAAATCTTTTACTCGTCAAATCTCTTACCCGTCAAAACTTTTACCCATCAAATCTCTTACCCGTCAAATATCTTACCCGTCAAATCTCTTACGCGTAAAATAGTTTTTGCTGTAAAACCCCCTGAAAAACGCGTAAGAGTTTTGACGAATAAGAGATTTGACGGGTAAGAGATTTAGCATGCATACTTATGTAGGGATGTTTAAGGATGTTCAACGTACAGGTAGGGGTCCTACGGTTTCATTTCAAGTTCTAAGAAATGTGATCAAAGCATTACGGAATTGAACTCGGGTTCGCTGGAACATTGTCGCCTTTACAGCAAAGAAGCTATTCGCTTTAAAGCAAATAATGAAATACTTGCGTACAACAGTGATTGATTGAAAAATTTTATGGCATTCGGTGATGGTTTTAATACATGGATGAACCTTTGTATGGTTCCTCCGATAAATTTTGCTCAGTCATTCAGTGAATTTTTTTAGGAAGTAGGGGTGAAGTTTACAGTATGTTGCCCAGGGCTTACGTGCCTGTAAAGACGAACCCTCCATGCGCAGTGCATGTATGTGCGGTTGGGAGGTGATGGTGATGGCGAATGCTCTCTTTCTATTTGGCCTCTTGGACAATAGACGTGTCCAGTTTAATGATCACTCAACGGCTCCTGTATTTTTTATCCTGTGTCGCCTTTCCCCCTCAATACGTCTTGCCACACTAAAGGTGGTACCAATTTACGCGATGGCCTACAAATTGTTCGTTGGCTATGTTTTGATGGTGAAACCGTATTTTTTTGGGATCGAGCAGCCCGTTATTTTAAATGGTAACGGCTACGTTTTATGATTTTTATTTTTAAATGCAGGTCCCGTTTTCAAGCTTCCACGTGGAAAGTTACTCAAACTAAATCCATAAATAAAATTAATTAAACATCAAAGAAATAAATGTCAATTAAATAAAAGATGACTCGACACTTAAAATCTGTCAGTTGCAGGTTAAAAGCGTCGAACTATTTAATATTAAACTTTATTTCAAGGATTTTTGATTCATTTGGTTTAATCAGTTCAAAGCGTAGAATATTTTGAGACACAACTGACCACAAGCATCGCCTTAATTATCCGTTATTAAGTGAGCGCTATCCAACCTATCGTTGTTTATCCTCGGTGCGCCCCGAACAGACACAATAGTTGCTAAGGCCCATGCTTGTAGTCGGTTGTGTCATTATATAGTTGAAGAATATATGTTAATATATTTTTCAATTGCTGAGGGACATGCCTGCAATCGTTTGTCTTTATATATTTACTTCTGGTTTTAATTAGTTAATTTTAATTTAATTCTACGGCTATTCATAAAAATAAATCATTTATTTCGAATTTGTTTCATTTGGTTTTCGTAAGTGAACACTTGCTCGTGTGAAGCAGAACTTGTCTGCTACGATTATGGGCCAGGTTAAATTCTTGACTCCAGGCTTTTATTCGTTTATTTCCGTAAAATATTTGTTTTTATTTTAACTGCTGTTCATGCATCTCGTAATCGGTTTGGTGATTATTTCTCGCTGGTTATTATAATTCATACTGCCGGATAGCCCGATTAAAATGCGCCAAATTTAACATTAGTTTCGCATCCGACAGCGGATGCTCAACTTTAAAACGTGGCATTTTCGTTTCAAACTCTCGTTTTCACGCTCATACACGTTTTCAAACATGTAAGCGAGCACATGTTATTGCGTAATTTATTGTAAAAACGATTAGGCTGCCAGAATTATATAGTTTTCGATACACTTGTAATGGCATCGAAAAATCTACCTCATTTTGTTTTCTCTTCAGTTAGCACACAGTTTAATGATCTCTGCCACGTAAATTCGCCCCCAAATATCATCAATTCGTTATGCCGTTGTCTACGAGTTCGCGTGTGCAATCGACATAAAGTATAATTATAAAGGGAGCGTTTTTAATGCGATGATTTATGCGGACCACCAACGTTGCGTTTCCAAACATCACTCGACCATACTGCGGGGGTAACAAAAAATGTACATAAAGCGATATACGCGTTGAAAAACGAGCATTTTTACCGGAGGGGTTATTCACTCTTTTTCCCGCTGTTTCCGAGAGCCAGACTGTTATTGGTAAAACCATTTTAATAATGTATTTAAACTCGGTGCGGCGACGAATTCGAAATTATTTTTTTCCCTGCATTTTTAGGAGATTTAAAACTCGAGTTTTTCAAATTTCTATCGCACTATTTTATTCATTTGAAAATAAAATTTGAAACTTTCTTTCGTAGGCAAGCGACAAAACGCCAACGCATTTGTTCCACACTTTTTATTCCCTGTGGGCAGGTTTCTCTGCATTGCTCTTCTGCCTTTAGCGTTTGCTATTAGTCAGGGGGGGAACAGTCATTTTCCATTGGCGGCAATGCTGTTTTGATATGGGATCGTATGGTCGCGTGGCCAGCTATCAGATAAAACGGTCTTCAGAACTTTATTACTAAATACATTACTAGAAATGGGAGCCGGCTTCGCCCGGAATAAAGGTAGGGGTATTTATTAGAAAAACAGGGAAATCTAGACCTACGTCACAGTTACGCCCCGGGAAAAAATAACATGACGTCACAATGAAGCCTTCACATTAAAGATGGTTATTTCTTTCCCAATCGATAATCACGATACTGTCGATGGTTGATGAGGAGTGCCGTCAGAAGGCGCGCTTGGGTTGCTATATAATCACGCTAATCCTTAGAGAATGCTTGCGAACTCCGTACCTCTTCTGTTACACCCTCATTTCCCCAACTGTGCTCCGCGGGACTCCGCCATTGAAATTGGTTCTATAATGATCTATGCGAGCCAAAAAAGGTTTGGAAAACGCTGTGTTACACCGTGACTCATGATCGGCTACCACATCCTCCTGAAGACTTATGATATTAGATTGATGAGCACATTCGATTTAATTTTTTTAAATATTAATTTTGATTGGTTACAATTTTTGTAATTGGCTAAATCGCCTCCCGACATTGCCTCCCTAATTCATTGATTCCTCTTGATTTTTTAATAGAATCGTATTTGTAATGTTTCAATAGGAATCCTTTACGATATTTTTGTACGGGAACACATTACGGTAATAATTTTGTTATCAATATAAATAATAATTCTAAAAAGACTAAAGTAATATAATTTCAAATAATAATAATAATAATTAGTATTATTTTTTATTAAGAAATATTAATTTTTAAAGTCTGGATAAATATTTAAAGTCACTTAAGATTCATGCCGGGATTGAAAGCAGACCACCGCTCTTGTTTCGGTTTAGTGAGTCCTCTGGAAAGCGTCGAGCCCATTTTTTTTAAAGTTGCTTTTTTGATGCGGTCATGCTCCAAGTGCCAGAGTCAGTTGTATAAGAAATGGGATTTTTTTTGGCAACACGATCGAGTTGTTCTTGCCTGATGACTACACGTATTGTTCTGCCCGCTGAAACGCGCGGTTTTTTTTTTTCTCGACCGACCGTATAAAAATGTTGGCTGGACGTATTGGCCCAGTGGCACACGCACACACATATACAGGGGTTGGGCAAAATAATTGAAACACTTCCTATTTGTACGCGGATGGCCAGAAGAGATCCAAGTCATGGTGTACACATAGTGGTGTTTCCATTATTTTGTCCAACCCCTGCACAATGTCGTGGCAGCCGGCGTTGCGGTTAATGCGCCCCCGAGTGAGCGGGGAGGCCCGGAGATATCCGGCCAGAGTGTATATTGACATTATCTTTGCGCGATGATGGATGGTGTCGACCGGTTCCGTTAGGTCATCGTTTATCGATGACGTCTAGGTTTTCCAGCCGCCGTGGTGGATGCTATACACACGCGCGTGCGATGAGGGCGCCCCCCGCGGTGAGCCCAGAATCAGGGCCAACGTATTGCCGTTTGATTGTGGCGGGGATTGTTTCTGCGGCGCACGGAACTGAAGTTTTTTCGCGTTGGTTATTCCGGCTAGTTTACGAGTGCTATACAGAGAGAAAAAAAAAGAACTACAGTGTATACTGTAGCTACGCTTTTGTCATTCCATGACGGGTTAAAGTCAATAGTGGTTTAAGTCGCCTTTTTCCCGAATTGAGAAATGAGATGTTTTATTTTTTTATTGACATATAATTTGAGAATATTTACGCAGCCATCACCCTCCAAAGGGGATATTAGATCATCCCTTAGTCCCACCAAGGTGAGGATTGTGAGGGGTGGCATACATCAGACAAAGTGAAATCCGGTACATAGACAACTGTGCGTTTTAGAAACGTGACCACATTTCCTTTCAATAAACAATTTTCTACGAGTATTTGACGTGATCCAAGCAGATTAAAGTGTGAATTTCTGATATAAATCGAATCTTATGTATGCTTATCTTTATTTGTGCGTCTTGTGTCATCGAAGTGTCTACGGTACGCATACGTAGGGTCTTTCTTTCAATAGTTTGATATTTGTAGATTTCAGTTTTATTTTTTAATAAGTCATGTTTCTCCGTGTAACCGATATAATTATTTTTATGGACATTTTCAAATGTTCAATTTCAGCCAAACAAGAACGGCCCTTGCTATGAAAATCCCGTTTAGTTAAATTTGCTTTTCCAAAATTAGCGTTTAAAGTGCCGTCAAGTCGTTGCCTACTGACCTTGTAGTTATAAGCTCGTCAGTGCTGCATATAAAGCACTGCCTCTTACAGTTGTTGCAGACCTCCCATTTTTCTTCTGGCCTATATTTATCCGAAGCATAACCTCCTGTAGTGTTATTCACTACAGTGATCCGAAAAAAAAAATACCATCATTGCCGAGGGTAACAATTGTCACCATGGGAATAGTGAAATTAACCCAGCCGTTGCCTTACCATTATGACTTCTGGACAGGAATGTTGTATGATTTCACTATTACAATTGCAATTTAATTACAATATGTACCTGCGAGCAGCCCCGGGTGGGGGGAATTAAGGCGGTGGTTGAATGACCAGTTAATGACTACATGTCCTTTTTTAGAAGGTTCAATGCTTAGAAGTCTGTAAGACCGTTCCACAGATGGCAGACTTCAGTGAAAAAATAGGAGTTTAAGTAGGAGTTGTACACTGCATTTCATTGACCATTCTAGAGTGTCGTATTCTTCTACTCCTAGTACAAACCAAACTGATAATTTCCTAGAAATTGACATGACAAGCTCCCTTCAGAATGCGAACTAACAATTTTTCTAACTGAGTCCAGAAGAAAACGCGACCAGCGTTTCATTTCTGCTTTTTTTTTCAATGTAGCGTCACGCTAGATGCTGCACTTTTCCAATGTGGTCTGCCCTGCAACATCTGATTTCAGATTTCATCACCAGGTTCGCGTCTCAATTCCTCAATTGTAATACTTTTTTATTTTAAATCACTGTAATGCAAAGTGTACGCTACAGGATTACTGCACCCTCGTGTCTCTATGGAGATATGTGAGGAGCAGGGAAGGGAAGGGGATTGGCAGCTGGACTAGCCAGGCTGCAAAATCCATCCCTAAGCTCTGGACTCCCTAATGGAAGCTCAGAACTTGAACTTTTATCAGCGACGATATGTCTACACGCTGTAGTTAGACGTTTTTTTTTACCAGTAATCGTTCGTTCAATAATAGAATGGGACACGAATTGAACTGCAAGTGCACTACGATCGATTTTGCCTATACATGTAGTCTCTCGCTCTCTCTCCAATGTAGCCGTGTACATACAGAGATTACATTGAGAATGTCTTGGTTTTGGTCTCTCTATGTGGGATGGTTGTTCGTGCGAGAGCGCGGCTGAGGACTTTGTTTCTAAGACGTTTACCCTTTTGATAGTTTTCTTCCATCGACCGCGCTTTCAAAACCGAAAGGAGAGAGAGAGATTCGCTCTCTCGGTCCGGATAAGTAGGCCCCGTGTAATTATATCTTATTCATGTAGACGCTGGGGCCCTGCTCTCCGGTGTTGGCGTCATTTTAATCGCCCTCTCTCTCTCTCTCTCTGTCTCTCTCGGCGGCTTTCGTTTTACGACAAATATCCTCCGCTGACCCACCGCCCTAACCGAATCACTTTCTCCGGACAAATATTTTAGTGCATCACGCTGGGGATTTTTCGCCTTGCCTTTGCTTGACCGAAATAATATGACATTATTTTTTGATAATCGTTGGAGTGATTTTTGATAATCCTGAGGCGTACATGGCTGATAATCGATTTTATCGATATTTAGAATTAAATAAACGAGAGTCCACCCCGGGAATCGAACCCGGGACCGTCGCACCCCAAGTAGGTCGCTCTACTGACTGCGGAGCCAAACAAGGTATAATCGATTGAATTGACTTTGATAAATATAAAAATATATTCTGATATTAATTTTTCTTGCGGCTCGTTTGGAAATTGGAGCTAAATGCTCCACCGTTTTCCGCTTGGGACGCTAGATAGTTGTGCTTTTTGTGGGGGTGTTGTTACGTATTTTGTGCTTGTTGAAAATATGTGTTGATTTCAACTATTTCGTTACGTAAGTGTGCCAAACCGGTTATAAAAAAATTACAATTATTTTAAAAGCACCCTTAAATCGCTGGACATCGTTCAAATGACACCTGTAACTACGAGTGCATGTGACTGATGTTTAAGGATACCCCACAGCTATATTGCCTTCACGGTAGATCGACATACAATAATATTTCAGATTAATAATTATTTGCGAATAAATCTTAAAAAATTGATTTAAAAAAATGATAAATTAATTCCTGTTTTTACTATTAAATTAAATTGCTGGTAATTACTGTGATTATGTTTTTCATATAATCTCGAATCAATGGCAATTTTACAAATCCCATTGGGGGCTCTCAGGAAGACATACCGGGTACCAACTACGACTATACGAACGCCCTCTCGGCCAAGCCGTAGAGAATGGCGGTCACCCATTGAATGAGGCGACGCTTTCGCCATTCTTGCGTTTTCCAATTGTGTTTTGTGTCGCAGTTGCCCTTTCTGGTTTCGGGGCGTCGTCGTTGGGCCACCGCTACCCACCCCCTCTCCTCCCGCCTATCCACAATTGATCGGAGCGTTTTGCATATTTCTTAGCCTCCCCCTACCATCCCCCTTCGCTTTTAAGAGGCCCACGGTGTGCCGTAAGCCTGCGACGATTTCGTTCGTCGTGGCATTCGAGAGTCGCTTTTGTGACCAACTATCAAGTCCGAGGCCAAATTTGCCTATAGAAAGTCCGACTGACAATGGCGACCCTAGTGGCAGATTTACGCGCACTTGAGCGCACTCTTTACGTCTTTTGACGCTGCCGATTACTTTTGATTACTGCCTAGATAGGTACGAACGAAAATGAGAAATTCGCGTGTTGTACATCAGAAATTTTACAGTGTACTCTTAATTTACTGAAAGAGACTCTGAACTCCTCCCTACTTGATGCTATAATGCTTCAATGCTTGCAAGAGACGTTTTTTTTACGTGTAATAACAAATTATATCCTGTGCAGGGAGTCGAACCAAAGACCGTTACACCGCGAGTCTACAGTATCTCGTACAAATCTCGTAGCATGTCTATCTATAAAATGGTGTACACCGCTACATGAACTATTAACGTCTTTGAAACATTGAATCATTTATTTATGTATTTATTGTTTTTAAATCACCGTAGTGCCTAGTGCACTACAGGATTACTGCACCCTCGTGTACATTCAATCAATATAAAAAAAAATCTTATTTTTTAATTGGTCATCGTCAATTTGAAAAAAAAATCGTAATTAGTAATTTTTATCATCCAATACATTTAATCGAAAGTTTTAATTCTATTTATAAAATGGTCAGAATCACATGTGCACAATTCGTAAAACGTTATCCATATTCTGGACGGCAATTAAAACAAAACAAGTTTTATCATTTGATTTTTTGCTCGTGATAACGGCATAGAATCTCGTTAGCATGAATTCATTCGTTTCTTAATTAAATTGAACAGTGCAACCTCAATTAAAATAAGTGTCGTCATACTCGTAAATTACGTTGTACTATGTTTCTGTGCGAGCAATTAAAACACAGAATAAACAATCTTTCGAGAAAACTTATAATGTTCCAAGCAGTTTAATAATTTATTTTTTTCATGCACACCTCTTTGAAGATGGGCAATGTCAACGAAAAGGTGTTCTGAGTCGCCTGTACTCTACGCTCTCAACTTCCTCCATAAACGTTCCTTCATAATTTATTCCTCGTTCATGTCTCACGTGCACGCTTAAAGCATAGGAAAACAAAATTTTAATTTCGAGTCCATAATTGTAAGGGCACGCACATTAAAGCGTAGAGCTCATTTCCTTGACAAAAATGGCAAGAGCAGATTATTCCTGGTTCCAAGGTTTGGGTATCGTATTAATAATTTTTCTGAATTTTTCTACCGTTGCGGTAAAATATTGATGAATTTTTAAAAACTCCGCTGCCGTTCGCGAGGCCTTGTGTACCGGCTCCGTTTAAGTATTTTTCTTTTTTTTTTATGACGGAAGCCTCGGGGGAACTATAACTCCGAAATTGAATTATATCGTCTCGTGTATGAGAGAGAAGCAAAAGGAAATGAAGGATTTTTGATGGTTGGCATCAAAAAGCGCGGTGGCTCCTTAAATGTGGTTTCTCGTGACAATTTCCAATTTTACTGCATTCGACCTCGCTCGGGTCCGTCATCTTTAAGCGGGCGTTTTGCGGGGTGAGGTTACCTTTCCCCCTCCCCCCCCATATGCCGCGTTTTGACCTCGTTCATTTTTGGATCGATCGGCCAATAGATGATTCAAAAGGCAGAGTTTTGTCAATATGGAACAAATAAAACGAAAAAATAATACGAATAAAAAATAGAATTATATTAGATGAACGATGCAGTACCTCATCGAGTAAGTAAAGTGCAAAAAAATACAGTATCTTATCATATGTCGCAATAAATTGATGCGTTTCCTTCAAGAGCGAAATGTTATAGGACATTTTGATATATTGCTTTCTGGAACAGTTCCCTTCTGGAATACAAATCGATGCATGATCTACATGTATTTTGTTTATTACGATTCGTATCCTTTTTTCAAAAAGGTCTATTTTGTGAATGTAATAACTGGCAGTCAATGACGAAAGTAGAGTGCTCTTATAGACGGCCACTCTACAGCCATGAATATCTTCATATTAAATCTTAAACTTGTGTCCTAGTGCACAAATAAGATAAGAGACCTTTGAAAAATATCTCCGCTCGCGCTCGAATTTGTCAAGAAATTGGATTTTAAAATAAAATAACAATAAGCATTTATCGATACTTGCGATAGTTGTCGAAATTGTCGCCCATTCATGACATTATTTATTTTGTCTCGAACGCGCACGTTGACCCAACTTGGTTAGCCCTGCTGAATTAAGAATTGGATTTATATGGAGTAATTGCCACTCCATTGCTTTATAGCAATATGCGGGAATATCTGGGATTTTACTGTTTGCTAAAGGAGGCCACGGGGCGACCTGGTAATTTGGAATTTGACCTAGTATAAGCTTCTGACCTAGGTAGGGATCTTCAACGTGTACCTGACAAAATACAGGCACGGGTCTCACTGCTATAGTTCCATTCCGAAGGAAGATACGAATTTTTGTCGCCCAAAAATTCGGGAGGTATCGGCGGGATCCGAAACTCGATCACGTGCACAGGAGGCGAGAACGCTCACCATTACACCACCGAGGCCTCCACAAATTTACACCATGCTTGTGATCATGCTGGGTATATATGTGTACAATTCTCGTGTTGAAATGCGATTGTGGTTAACTGTCGATTGGGATCCCAGAATCTCAAAACACAATCTGAAATTCTCGGTTAGATTGATATATATTTATTTTACCCCTCGTGTTGCTTTGGTAATTTGTGAGATGCACATTTTCACCAGTACCACGGGATCGA
>JAUJYS010001324.1:0-17842 GCA_033995665.1 Melogona broelemanni | reverse complement strand
AGGGAACGGGAACTTTCCGTTCCGTTCCTACCCATTCACTGGGGTTAAACCCCCCCCCCCCCCCACGGCAAATCGAACCCTGGTTACGTCGAGTGTGATGGGTTGTCTTTCTGGAGCAAATTTAGTTCTTCCTTATTGATGTTTTAAACCCAATCTTATTTCAGGACTAAGGAACGGAGCGTTATAATAAATTTTTGAAGCACGCCAATCGAAACACACAGAATTACACGAAGGCTGGACCGACAGTCATGGAACATGAACATACAGAAAAAAGAATTAGGAAAAGTGAGATCGTAATTGGGGGAAAAAGTGTCGACGAAAAGAGCTTGAACACTGTAACGCTGTTGTACAATACTGACTAAAAATGTAGCACAGAACTGCGCGGAGCTCTCGCTCGTCCAAGTTTCTAATGGTCACCGAAATAAATTCGTTGGTTCGGTAATATTTCGTTGTACAACATGATAGTTTCAGAAACCCTTCGACGAAGCATTTTAACAAAAAAAAATACTCCACTGCAACTCTGCTAAACTCTACTATTGTACTGCGCCTCGGTCTCAGCGAAATAATCCTGGCAGTCGAAAGAAACTAATCGAATAATCACGTTCTGTGGCACAGTTTTTTTTTTGTTGGGTGACACACAAAACTAACGTGAGTGATAAGAAAAAACAATTGGAGGGACCTCGAAAAACGAATAGTCACACCGACATTGGCACACAAAACAAATAGAGACAACAGAAAACACGGTGCATTTGCATCATGATTAATCATCATGTGGCCAATTCGTGTTTCCGAAAGCACGTTCAATTAATTGTCCGGTCACACTTTCGCACCATTAAATTGGCCACGTGATGCGTTCACAAAGAGTGTTGAGCGCGCTATAGAAACGGGCACAGTTCAGTATTATTGTTTTTCCTTAGTAACTATGTATAGCGAAAAAGGCAAAAAGTGTTTGGCCAAAACAAATTCAATTGTGTGGCTTGCATTCGAACGAGGAAAAAAGGGGGAAATTCAAAAAGACTTGATATACACACTATTTAGAGCTCCAGAAAGAGAGAGAGTGGACATTTATAATTAGTAGACAGCGTGTCATCGCTCGGCTCCACCGAGATACTCACAAAGTTACCACCTAAGTTTACCAAAAAAGAATGATTAAAGCGACTAGATGACTTCGATGACAATGGAATATGACGTCATGTGGACACATGTAAAGTTGCTGGGAGAGAGAAAACCAACTGAGCCTGCTCAGTCTCCCACCAATAAATCCCGGCAAGATGAATATATACCCAGTCCGGCACACTACAAAGAGGGGGATCACTGTATAGCCACATCCAGTATGGGGGTCATTAAGAAAAAAGAAAACCACTATACAATCCGTGATAGCAGATTGCTCAAATAAACACTATCCAACGTGCGGTTGACAATTACGTCGGTGGCAAAAATTGTAAGTTACATAAAAGCCGGTTGGTATCCAAAAAAAAAGAAAACTATTCCACTTGCATTCATCGTTGAAATCATTAAAAATAGTATTATAGGTCAATAATTTAAATAATTTCACTTCCGAAATTAATATTCGTTTCGATCGACAATGTTTATTTAATAAAATCTTTGTCGACCATTTAAGTGGACCAGTAAAGGGAATGGGAAATGAAATGTTTTCTCAGCACCATTTATGTGGCAGCAAAATAAAGCAAGTAAAAATGACGAAAACTTTGTTCCAGGCCACTCAATAATAATAAAGTATAATTTTTGGTATTCTATAATTAAGTATGGGTGCTAGTCTGTAAAAAAATACACGCGTTATTTATTTAGCCAATTTTAATATGAATGCAGCATATATATTTTCAACCAACGATCTGGCCGTATTCCAAGCATAAAATGTTATTTGTTAGAATAATATGAAACAGTTTGTATTTGAAATACTGTTTCAAGACGTAGCAATGACATGTTTAACATGATGCCCTCCGAAAATTTCAAGGTTTAGGACCTCGCTCGTTTTTTATTAAGTAAAATTAACCGATTGCCTATCGTAGACAACTAATCTAAACAAACCAAACTGATCACAAAATCGAAAATAAATAAGAGAGCCGCTTTCCAAACCATGTAGATCAGACCAAATTAGAATGTTAACCAGATTAACTTAGGTCGGACAAAAAACATATATAAAAAAGGTAGCACGAAACTAACAAACCATTTTTTGCATAAACCTTTCACTGTTAACGGCGTATCTCCCCCTGGCAACAGAACCATACACCAAGCGCGTGATTCGGTGAATTCGGCATTTACAATTTATTTTTTGTCAGTCTTGTACCCCAAACAGTTTTTTTGTTTGGCAAGAATTGGACTTCGATGGCGTATCACTAGACCCACAACGACTATATGCCGAGTGAAATGAAGATGACTAAATCCCAAACACATATTTGGCTTTCCCTTTTTTTAGGGAAAAGGAGCGAAATCGAATATTATCTCCTTTATCCTCGGCCGTCGCGCGATCTTTTTTGGAACGCGAAACGAATTCGTTGTAATAGTAATTTAATGTACACTCGATTGAACAGTCATTTTCTTCTGAAAAAAAAAATTCGCTGTAACTGGGTAGCCGATTGTATATCTTACAGTCACGGTTGAAATAGTCGAGAATAAATTTTGGGCTTCGACGAACAACAACCAACGTTCAATGTGATCTACTCCTGCATCGGCAGAATTGAGGTACATCAGCCGCGAAACACGGAAAAATCTCGAGACCATGCTGAAAGACGCTTCGCACGGAGATTTTTCAAAAGATGAACATAGTTACTCGATGCCGGTTCAATCTCACGGCGGCGTCTCGAAATATTTATCACCTTAATGTAAGATGTGGTCAGTAATACTGTTGCAAGTAACTGAAGGGGGGAGGGGGGTAATGGAGGAACCGGGACGATAACAAGAGAATTATTCAGGGTGGAAGCGCGTCACTGAAACGTTCTGTAACTGATCCCACTGTGTTACAATTACTCAGTACGCACCAAATACATAAAACGGTTTATGGCGCGTAGGTGGCCATGTTTTACATCACTTTCAGGTTAGTGATTGTTATCTCGATGTTGTTAGTGTGGGGGAGGGACTACCGGTTGCTCTAGATTTTTTTTCTAATCGTCATCTCCGTAGAGAATCACCACCCAAACAATACGAACCAACCTGCAGTGTCACTAGGTCACCCGAGGGGGCGTTCCTGAAGTCTGGAGTGTCGGTGGTGACCCCGGGGTTACAACTAGCCCCGTGCTGGCGCCGCAGAGGTGACTGAGATG
Organism: Melogona broelemanni; assembly: GCA_033995665.1. Classification (NCBI taxonomy): domain Eukaryota; kingdom Metazoa; phylum Arthropoda; class Diplopoda; order Chordeumatida; family Chordeumatidae; genus Melogona; species Melogona broelemanni. The sequence goes on along the minus strand of JAUJYS010001324.1, from coordinate 14,561 downwards.
GTGCTGGGTCGCGGTGACGTGCCGCGTGGCCGAAGGATGGCCTCGACCAGCGGCACGGGTCCCTGAGCCGCGGCCATCGGGAAGGAGGTGGTGCGTTTGGCCGAGCGTCGCCGGCGCAGTCCAATCATCTGACCCGGGAGGCCGAAGCAGCCTCGCGGAATGACCATGCGGGCGTTGCCCAGGGCCTGGCGGGACCCGCCGTGGACGAGCAAATCGCTGAGGTGGGCGGCGTAACCATCGCTAAGGATCTGCAGAGCATTATGATGGGATTGATGGTGAGATAATGATTTCGAGGCAAAATCACGAAGCCAGATAAACGGAAGAAGGGCTCCTGGCTAACTAACTCTCGGAGTTGAGGTCAGGGGCCAAAAAAAGCGTTGTACATTTTTTTTGCAACTTGAAAATAAACCAAAAAAAACAACAAAAAAAATCCTACCTGAGCCTGGGCGTGCTGTTTCTTCGAAGCCTTGCCAACGATGAAAATCTGATCGGGTTTCAAACCGATGGCAGTGTACATCGAAATGTCCTTGCTCGAACCGTACGATGCGTGAATGGCGACATCGGCCTGTGTGAGTGAACAAATAGGGAATTTTATTTACCAGATCATTATACATCAATGACCACCAATTGTAGCATAGTAATATAGTAAAATGAGGTCCTAGTACTTACATCGTGCACCAGGTGACGTAAATAATCGGCCTTGTGCCTCAGGGGGTCAGTGCAAAAGCCGTCCACAAAGGAGAGCAGTCCACGGGGAAAATTGTGTTGCGCCAGCCAGGACACCACCTTCTGCTGTTGCATGTCGGGACGGCCGGTCACGTACACTATCAAGTAGCCGAGTTCCTGCCAGTGCCTGCAAAAGGACATAAACAAACGCATGCCGATAACGTTAACATTTTCAGGTACCATTTCTTTATTTCCATTAATGGGCAAAAATTTGCCGCATTGACATTGTTTGTGCACACTCAATTACTTAGTCAAACTAAATTTTGAATATTTTTCAAATAAATTTTGAAAAAAAATAAAATATTGGTAAAACCCAGGACAGACTGGGGTAACAAGTCACATAATATAAAGCAAAACATAGGATTTCAATTTTTACTTCGAGTCTTGGCAACTCTGTCGTCTTCGGTCGTTTTTGATCTTTCTTCTTATACGACATTATATTATTGTTTATTTTATTTTCTTATTTTACTTCCTACGTTATTTCAAGCTCAAAATAAATATTTATGCAGTCACTCACCTGACCACGTCCACGGCACCCGCCCTGACCTTAGGATCGCGACCGGTTACCGACACGCTGGCCGTGAAAGAGCCGTCTATGCTGAACACCACGCACTCGGTCTTGGGCGGAATCACCACCAGGTAAAAATCAACGGAAGTATGGTCGCCCCTGTAATCGTTTAAGCGACAAACACTCGTTAAATGATGAATGCAATTTATCCATTTAATTTTTTTAAGATCCAATGGAGAGGAAAACAAATTTCGGTGACCGTACCTGACGACCATCTTGATGGGATACATGCCGTACCCGAACGCCTTGTTGTCGGGTATGACGTGTTTCAACCGGCCGCTGTTATCGGTTACTTCGGTGCCCAGATGCGTCCACTCGCCACTCGGAGGGTCCTTCATGATGTGAATGTCCACCTACCAATTTCGGTTAAATTTAACGCGTTAATTTTGACGAATTTGATTGCACCATTTACGGTACAATTTTGAAGCACTGTCTAATTATGTGAACTACTCAACGGTACACAAAATGCGTGTAAAATTTGAATAACATTTGAAATATTCACTTGAACGTCACTTAAAATTCATTGGGGGAAATTAAATTAATTTAAGAAAGTATTAGCTCATATATGCAATAAAATATGAATTTGAATGAAATTCGACCTTGACAAAAATCTACAGAATTTAACTGAAATCAACAGCACAATACACATAAAAGTTTCTAAACGTCTCACCTTTTCTCCGGTCAGGGTTACCATGTCCAACGGTCCGTACATGAATCTCGCGTTCAGCACCTGAGAAACGCCTTCCCTGATGATCACATCGTTAGCCCTGTGATTGGCATTCACATTCTGTAGCTCAAATGAGAACGTGTGAGAAAACAAAAACTAGTTAGACAATCGATTTGGTGCGGCGCAAAATAAAAAAATAAATAAATATGGTAGCAAAGTTGCTAAAACTCCTTTCCCAGAGTAGGTCATTGCGTTAATAACTCTTACCACATAAAAGCAACGCAACGTATCGTAAAACAAACACAAGAGCAGGTAAAACAGAACGAACGTGTATCTAGAGCAAACGGAATTCAGGAAGACATGCAACGACCTGATTATAGAAAGCTCGGGGCAACATGTTCTTCGATGTGAAGAACTAGTTGAATTATTTAATAAATAAATTGGCTTACAGAAGATTGATTAAACTTCAAAAACGCCTGGACTACAAGGACGCCGAACTAAGAAAATAAAAACTCTTCAAACAAAAGTATCGAAAAATAAAATAATATTCAAATAATATAAAATAATGATAATTCAAGTAATGTAAAAAATAAATAAGTACCACTTAATCATGAACCAAAAAGAGAGGAAAACCTAAGCTTTAAACGATAAGGGGGGTTCACAAATATAACACTATGTAATAATAGGGTGACGCCAACGCAATGCACCTTCAGTTTCATGGAGGTTCGTTTTTTCATCCACTTCTCCCGAGGCTGCGAAGGAATGAAGTTGCCACCATCTTTATCGGAGTCGCCACGGTGCAGCCCGGAATCCGATCGAGACATCTTTAGATAAAATCGATAAAAAGTAGAATCAATTACAAAAATATCACATTCGTAACGCGGAATCGCCTATAAGTTGCTGCATTTTTCGTAGAATTCGAATCGTATTGAAATATTGGACGCGCGACGCCTCGCTAAAGCATATCTAATTACCTGCCGCAAAATGAACGCGATAACATCCGAGGATTCCCAGTAGCTGGCGTGGAACAAATGCGGCAGGGCGTTGACGGGGAAATTGGTGAGACCCTCGGGACAGTAAAGGGCGTAGTCCAATCGCTTGTTGCCCCACCACTTTTGCGTCACTGCTCATCAAAATAAAATAACACCAAATGAATAAAGATAATTTTTAATCTAATTTTAAATAATTTCACGAGAAAATAAATTGGAAACACAACAGAGCAAATATTGGGTGAGCGCATCAAAGTAACAACAGATCGTTTATTGTGCCATTTACACATGGTCAAAAGCTCCGGAGTCGACTCCGGAGCTTTTGCCAACGTGTAAATGGCCCATAAAAGAACACTTAACCAAATCTGGTAATCCGAAAGGAAAATATCCAAAAAAGAAGTGCTCAAAGAGAGTAAAGATAGAAATTTAAGTATTTTTCTTTCTGGTACCGGTAAAGAAATAGAGACACGCCTAAGCGGAAACATTTAAGTACCTTTCTAACATTTATAGACTGACGTTCTCTGCCCTAAAACATCGAAGCATGATAATCAGAAAAGGGCATTCTAGGTTGAATGCTATACATGTGCAAAGGTTGGACAAAAATAATGGAAACATATCTGTTTGTGCACCCGAGAGCTGTTTCCATTACTTCGTTCAACCCATGTACGTCCCAAATACGAAACCGACAATCACTCGCTAAGATCAGCAGGACAAAAGATATCCGGCCCACGCCACTCAAATTCTAGAACCCAGACCACCGAATAACGTAACGTGAACGTACGTGCGCTGACCGCCTGCAGGGGCACGCTCTCAACGACACCGGACACGATGCTCTGCATGCTGGCCTCCGACATCCGACGATTGTAGTTGGGCGTGGCCGGGCAGGCGCCGCCCACGTACTCCACAAAGTGATGGGCGTTGCTCTGGATGCACTCAACTTCATTATTGGGCAGCATAGTTGCGAGAGAAACGGAGAAATAGAGGGAAGAGAAAGTGAAACGATCATTTGAATTTTCACACGCATGGGAAGAAAACAAAAACGAAGCGAGAGAACTAAACCAAATTCAGATCAACGAGCCAGATCATACTACTCACGCAAGTGACAGGGCTGCCCGTCGCCGAGAGGGTACTTGGCATATCTGGCCACCTTGACGGGTTGCAGCATGGCGAATCGGGCGCTAATTAACGGCTCCAGACGGGCTGCCAGCGGATCCATCGGGTGGAAAAGATTGTAAACCTGGTTGCATACGGGACGCGGCGGAGTAGCTGGGAATAGAATATTAGCAAATAATTTATTGCACAACATTTTTCGATATTCCAATTTTCAACTTAACTCCATATACTCTAAAAAGTAAAAAAAAAAAGTAGAAGAGTTTAAAAGGAGTTTCAAGGAAAAAGTTTGAAAAAAGTTTTAAAGATACATCTGTAGTTTAAAAATAATTTAAAATGATAAGTTCAAAAAGAAAAGTTCAAAAGGAGTTTTCAAAGAAAATCTTCAAATAAATTTAAGAGGAGTCTAAAAAGAAAAGCTTAAAAGGGGATTAAAGATGTTCAAAAGGAAGAGTAGAGCATACTATTCTACGGACATTATCCATGAAAGAAAAGGCTTGTAGCAACAATAAAAAAGAAAAACACTCACTATTCTTGTCATCAAACGAGTGAATCTTGCGGAAGGCCATCACCATAGCCACTGGCGAACCGAACATAAAGAAATCGCTGACGTCAAAATCGAATTTGGACACGTGCGACTGCTCGCTGGAGCAGGAGCTGCGCCGTCGGAAGTGCGGTGCCGTCAGATGGGCGTGCGGATCGCCGGTGGCCGCGTGCGCGCCGGTGGAAGGTGCGGGCGGCGGCGGCGGGTGACTTGGAACGGCCGTCGAGAAGGCGAAGACCGCGCGCGCGCCGTCCGGCTCGTGGTCGCCGTGGCCGCTGCCGTCGCTGATGGAGATGAGCGGGTTGCTGTCCTTGGAGTGCGGGCCGCCGGGACTGTGCGGCGCGTCCGCCTCGGGAATGCTGCTGTCGCTGCCGAAACGGCCGTACTGGTTGGGACGGCAGAGCGCGTCGTAGGCAACTATCGAGCCCACGCTGTCGCCAAGCAGCGCCACCTATGGTAGTCAAGAAATAATAGTTGTGTCGTCTCTGGACCCCGACCCTTGATCCCTCAACCCCTAGTGACTTCAGGGAGATGGAGCCCCCTGAGTTTTCTGGTCAGAACACAGAGATTTTTTGCCATTGCCTTCCCTCACGCAGTACCACGAGCCTATCGTACGATCGATTTCACCGAGAATCGAACCCAGATCCGCTGGTCGGCGAGCGAGCAAGCTCCCCAATCGGCCAGATCGGATGTAAAGGTTCTCTTGTTAAAAGTGCAGGGTTTCATACTAAAAACTATTTTTCTTGTCGAATTCAAAAAAAAAAAATAAAAAATAAATACAGACTTTTGCTGACCAAAATACAATTTTCCTTGACTTCTATTAGAGAAAATTACGCCGCAATAGTCGCCAGATATTTTCCCTGACCAAAACGTGGAAGCTTTTTGCCAATCATATATATATTTTTTTAATATAAGGAATATTTGGAAGTAAAGTACAAGCGCAACGCGATTTTTTTTTAATTAGTGTCCATTACCTAAAGTATACTCGCAAAAATAAATTTACTATAATAAATTTTTAATTTTTATCCCAAATATTCCTCTACATATCCTCCCATTGGACGATTTTTCCTGGCGTTCAAATCCATCTGTCCACCTATTGGGAAAAAAATAGGCGACAACTCTCGCTAGCAACTTACCTGACCGTGGAAACCAGCGCCGGCCTCCGAGCGCAGGAAATCATGGTAGACCTGATTGGTGGCGGCGATGACGCGCGAAACGATCTCGTTGTACTCGATGGAGGCGGTGGCGAAGAGCGGAATGGCGCTGACGGGGATGAAGTCCTGCACGCCGGTCGACGTGTTGCCCGTCGAACCGCCGTCGAAGGTGAACGGCGAGGACGACGCGTCGAAGCTGTACGGACTGAGACTGCGGGGGAGACGAAACGGGACATCAGGAAAAAATTACATAAGACTAGATGGTCAGCTCGGGTTTGTTCCTGGATAAGATATTCATACTCACTAGAACACCAAGCACACCAGCTCATAAAAATAAATAAAAAAAACAAAGAAAATATTCCCATTTAACATAAATACTGAAACAAAAAACCCCCTGAGAGTCATTGTTGTGACAATATCTTATTACCTGGAGAGAATACCGAGTGCCTCCTGACAGAGGTGCGGGCAGGCGACCAGACGTACGGTCACGTGACCAGCCATGCCTGGATAGTGCTGCTTGGCGACGCCCTCCAGCGCTGTCCGGAAGGTACTGACGTCCGATTTCTTGGTGGTGAGCTCCACCACGCTGTCCAGGATGCTGCCTCCGTGCAGTACCAGCAGCAGGACGGTGGTCGGACACGGCTGCGGGTGATGAAGGAGGAGGTGCTGATGGGACGGGTGGTTGTGTGGGTGCAGGTGGTGGGAGGGGGAAAGCGCGGGTGAGCACGGTAGGGACGGGTCAAGGTCAAGGCTGACGCTGGTAGAGACGGAGGGGGCGCGGCGATCGCTACGTACTTGGCTGGGCTCGGCCGACGCCACCCGTTGCGCGAACGACGACTTGAAGATGCTGTCTGCGGGGCGACAAAGGAGTGGGAGGATAGATGGATTAATTGGGGGGAGCGAGAGACGGAGGGTCACATGACACTCGGGGAGGGGGGCGGAAATTACATTAGTTTTCAACCTCTAGCAACGGATTTCAGAACAAGGGGAAACTTAGAAATATGTGTCCAGTGTTGTAAGAATAAAAATAAAAAGTACAAAAACACAGAATAGTTAACGAAAGAAAGTTAGAAAAAAGTTAACGAAAGGTTAACGGAAGAAAATGCCTGATGTTTGTTTAATATTTAGTGTTATATTTATTTTCCCTGTACCCGTCTGATCTCATGCCGTCATCGAGCTTTGTCTTCGTTGTCATATAAATACTTGTTAAAATTAGAATTAATTATTATTTTTTATTTAAAATATATTTTTTTAAAGAACAGAAATTGGATTATTTGATTAGTAGCACTGCAAACAAAACAATGGTTTAATAAAGGCGTTAGAAAGAATCCATAATTCGCAAGACATGTACACGAAAAAATGAGATAAATTCGTAGAGAAATAGACATGGAACGTTCGATCACCAATGCCTTAACCAGAACAACACTTAATCCGGATGGATTTGGGAATTGGAAAAATATGAAAATAGAGAAACTCACAGATACAGCTATAACTAATTAGAAAGAATCCATCCTCCAAGAATTAGATAAATCAGTTACAGATGTCAAAATTAAAAGGAAAAGTTGTTCATGTCTTTTCCTTTCTATTTTCGTTAGAAGAGAAATTAAAAAGCCCTCACGAAGGATAAAGAAATAGATATTGCTAGTAAGAAAAAAATAGTAGAAGAAAGAAAAAATAAAAATATGAACCCAAAAGAGGGAGCAATTTGAGTAAAATATTTTTTTTTTTTTGTGAACACGACATACGTCACCATCACAACCAAAACGCACAACCACTTACACGTTAATTGATAAAGTGCTTTAAAACGGGTGAGGTAAACTCAAAACCAAAGAAATAGCTCGTACAGTTTTTCGTGCGTGAACCGGCCGAACCAACCGAGAAAGATCTAACCCGTTTTCACCCACTCTTCGCCCTCCACGATGTTCTAAGAATACACAAACTCATAATCGTGTCGAAACGACAGCGTCGAACCGGATACGAAATAAATATCTTAAAAGGAATAAGAAAAAGAAAGGCCAATATAGGGGCGAATTTTGGGTTGGGGAAATAAAGTTAGTCAAAGAATAAAATAGTTAGAATGGAGGAAGGCAGACTTGGAAAAGAGGAAACAGGAAAAAATTAATGTAATTATAAAGATCATAGAAAGAGAAAACGCAATATAATCGATATAGTTTTAAGCAAAAATGGAAATGGATGAAGCAACTAGCGCGACGAACGTCCAACTTTGTGATTGACAAAATGATTTCCAAGTAAACATAACGATTGATAGACAAAAATAAAAATAGAACACATACCATCCTTGAAGTATTCCACACTGGGTGATGTGGCTTCGTCTTCGTTGAAAAACTCCAGGGAACTCCACTTCGTCAACGTTGACCTGGTGTCAATGTCTTCTAAGAAATAAAGAACCCAACAAGATGAATATACACGAATTATCTGGTACACCAACGTGCTCTAACATGTCATATTCCATTTGCTGAATTAAAAAAAAAAAAACAATGACCCAATAATGAATGGCAGGCTTGCTAGTGTCAGACAAAATTGAAGGAAAACCTTTCTCCAAACTTTGTTAACTTCGCAAGCCTTATTCCCGTTTAAAGAAATTGTTTAGAAAAAGGATTAAAACTACTAAGTAGGTCATGTTAAAATTAATTAGTAAATTCGGCTACAACGAAACATGGAATAGCAAACCCGAAATAAAAAACTGAAAAAAGAATGCATTAATCATAGTATAGCGGGATAACGCTGCCCCTTGTGTGCACGCAATCACTGAAACCATGAATAGTGAAATACAACGGAATACAACTAGTGCTCACAGTGAGTGCACCACAGTTTGGGGTATCATGAAAGAGTCAGTTCGAAATGCACTAGGAATTGTGCCAATTGCGGGACATAACGATTCAATAATCATCTATTTTGTCATTTACTTGTTTGATCATTTGAATTTGATTTCTTTTATTTTGAAAACGAACGAATGTGTTTTATACGAATGTGTTTGAATGTCCTATATGCTCCACCAAAATAAAATTCCCTACGCTGGCAAAATAAAATTTGATCGCTAAAGACATGGGCGCTATATGAAATGATAATATCACGATGTCGATAATGATTAGTACCTGGACTAGGAGACGGCAAATCGGGTCCTTCAAGGTGCGGAAGACCAGAAAGAGAGCCGGAAGTGTTTCGATAGAGCAGCCAGGAAAACATCGACATACAACATCGACAATCAATTATCAGGTCCATGCAGAACAGAACGACTAGCCACCGTAAGACAACCAAAATCGCATGCACAGTTTTGGCATCGACCGAACTATTTCGTTATCAGTTACGATTTCACGATCAACAAAAATAACAATTTCCGGAATTCTTAGACTTATAACTGGAAAATAATTTGTCAGTTCGAATTAAAAAACTAATCTCTCGACAAACAACTAAAACCAAAACGAATTGCGCATGCAGCCATTCGAATAACAAAAAAAAATATTTTATCGCGCGAAAGTTCAATATCAAACAGAAAAAACATGCGGCGTATGCAATAAAAAAAATACAGAAAAATGTGCAACTTCTATCACGACCGAGAGGAATCAAGCACATTAATTTGATTTGAAGAGCTTCTTTATTAAAAATTTAATTTTCTTTGGTGCGAACTTCAACGAAGATTAATAAACGTGCAATTTAGAAGCACACAATGTTGTTTGACCATATGACACTGATCGAACTCATCGAATGTAATAAAAACGTGGCCCGTACTAAAAACAAAATGTTACTTTTGCTTAATCAAAGGTCATTAGTGAGGATTTCGTTGAGATACGGCATTGAAATATCAATGCTGTCCACTGACTGGTCCCAAAATTGGACATGGTTTAAATATATTCGTAATTTTGAACAACATTAAAATCCATTAATTACGGAAACTGTATACGAAACCATGCAACAATTAAAGAGACCAGTTAACGGTTAAAATACATCTGTAAATTATCGGCAGAGAAGGGTACGTTCAGTTATCAATTTCTGTTTCGGACATACCTTCGCAATCGAAGAATTCGTCATCGGAGCTGGAATCGGAATGACGGACGCAGCCCTCCATTCGCCAGTTGGCCAGCTGTAAATCGAAACTTTTATTCGAACTGCAGCCTGCGAAAAGAAAAAGCGAATTAAACCAACAATCCAGGTGGATCGAAAACAAAAGAACACAATTTTATAGTGCAAGCCGACAATGGTACGATAATGGTATAATAACAAAAGTATAGCGCTACGGTAAATTAAAAAAAATAAAAAAATATCTGGAAAAAAAAACACGTTTTTTGAGTGCATATTGGGTTTTCGAGTTTTGGGATATTGGGTTCCCCACCCCTTGATGTTAACTCTTTTGCGGTAAATTAATAAAAATAAAATAATTTTTATGACTTTTAGGGTTGGACGTCTCTCAAGTGTCAAAAATATTGAATTACCAGGCGAGTGTAGTCCAGCCCGTGAGTTGCTCCTCGACCAGATACGCGGCCGTACGTCGGCGCTGGTGTTGCTGTAGGTATCAGGATCGGCATCCGCGCCACCGCTGCCAAGGTTGAGATCCCGCGGCTTGCGCGGCCGTCGCGGCGAGTTGGCCGGCGACCAAGAGCAAGACAACCGCGAGGCTGAATCCTGCACGGCGTACTCAATGCTGCCGCTCCCTTCGCTGCCCTCGCTGCCACCAGCGCCGCCGCCTCCGGCACCTCCACCGGCACCGCCGGCCGAGACGGCAGAGTCCGCCTTGGTCCGGTCCGAACCCTCCTCGCCGGTATCCGCTCCGCCGGCCTGCGTAGCCGCAGCCATGGTCTTGGCAAGTGCCTCCTGAGTCTCCTTCTCCAGCCGCCGGATGTCGTCCATGGTCAGGCCCCACCACTCGTCCTGCCAGGCCCATGCCTGCCGGTGAGCCTCCAGCATGGTCTTCCGCAAAGCTGAAAAAGTGCACCAAATATTAAGACTATAAATTAGAAATGTTGAAAAATAAAACAATTGATTATTCTTACAATTACATTATTACGTTTATTTTTACAACTACAGTAGTGTAGTAGTACATTACAGAAGATTTTGTACCCCTCTTGGTGCTTCGACACCGAGTGAGTGAGTATATTTTCAACAGTACCCCGGGGAGGAAATTAACGAGAGCCCAGGACCATCGTACCACAGGTCGGTCCATCTAACAACTCTGGAAAAGTCAAGGAACTCAAGAAAAATAATCAACGGCATGACTGACCGACGTCGTGAATGAAGCGCTCGATTTTGCTCTGCATGCCCCAGTATTTGAACTCGACCCGGCACAGCTTGTAGGCGCACATGATGGCCCGGCCGTCCGGCAACGGTGTGACCTTGTCGCGGCACGCCGACCAGTAGTCTTCCATCCACGTGTCGCACAGTGGGCCGCGACCGGTCTTTTGTGACACGTAGCTACGCGGATCCTCGTCGGTCTTGTACTCTTCGCCTTGCGGGTGCTCCTTCACGACGTCGATTACATCTGTGAGTGGAGATTAAATACGGGATTTCAATAAGTCATCGGTAGCTGGTGTATTTTCCCCAAAAATTTAATATTCTTTTAATCATGTCCTCTTATAGGAACAGTGCAACAATGATTGAAAACAAACACATGATTTAAAAATTAAATAATGTACAAGTACGCTCGCATATAATGAACATTAAAATTATAGTTCTTAGCTATTTATTTTAAATGCTTATGCTAAATACTTAAATATCATATTTACATATTAAATATATTTATAATCAAATTTGAAAAATTCGATAATTTTCTTACACTAAAACACAGATAACAAATTTATTTTGTAGCCATTTTTGTTTATATAGCAGATCATTTGTTTTTGGCATCACTTCAACAGATAAAGAGCGTAAATTAATGTGACATTTTAGCTACACTTGCGAATAATTATCTGGATACAACACTTACAATGGAAGGGGCAAGGTTGTTAGATCGTAGGTCTAAGAACCTTGGGAGGGGGAGGTAGAATAAAAAAATCACCGTACCTACGATGCGGCTCCTCAGATCGCTACCGCTGAGTTCGAAAATGTTTTCGTGGTTGCCGGGATCGTTCAGGTACTTGGTCTCGATCTCGAGAAAGAACTTCTCCACGAACGGACACGTGTAACGGGTTTTGGTGTACGGGTATGCGTTCCACGCCTTCTCGTATACGATCAACGCGGACTTGGGCAGCAGCGCTTTCAGCCATCCTTCAAACAGATCGAAACAATGACCATGATGATTACGGTAAAAAAGGCCCATACGTATCACATCATCTGTACGAATAAACGGACAACTTGACATACAAGTGCAACAAATTCATGGATAAGAGATAAAAAATGAAAAACTCGTATTCTGCGGATGTGTAAAGCTTAAGATGGAGTTATACCGTCTAATTTCTAGCCTATTACTGGCTTGTTTGTATTCTTCGCAAATCATACATGATTTGCAAAGAATACAGAGGTAATAAAAAATTCGCAAATCATACATGATTGGCAAAGAATACAGAGGTAAAAAAAATTAAAAATTTAAACCACCACCACATAATTCTGAAATTTCTTTTAATTTTTTGAGACCGAAATCTTACGAAGTCAGTCTCGTTCTGGATAAATTCGAAAAAGATTACGAATAGTTACATTTCTTAAGTGTAAAAAATCATAAACCAACTCCGTTGACTATAAGAACGGAACAGAGGGACACTCCGCGATGCCTTTACTTCACTTTTGCACTTCGCTAAAATATGAAGCACGCACTTACCAATGAAATATAATGAAATTCAAACCAAAAATAATTTTATACTCATTACAAAATAATATACTAGACACTTTGTCGAAAGGTTTCTTTTAAAAATATATTTTATTGGTTTTCACAATTTTGCGTATGAAATCAGCACAGCTGTACTTGAGCAACGATGTGCGTCATAGTGTGTAAATCTCTCACAAGAGGGCGCGGTGGTCAACCGGGCATATATTGTTAGAGGAATCTGAACGCCATAACCCGGACGATTAAATATTTTTTGCACAGCATAAACAAAAAAAAAAAAATTTAAATTCAATTCAATGAAAATTGGACCTTGAACGGTTTTTTCTCCCCACCCGTCTAACAAAATTAATTTCAATAGTAAATTTTACATAAGAAAAATTACATGCGGCGTGTGGAGCGAATTAAGTTTAAGAACATTATCCTACCGGGTAAACGATTTCCCACGTGGAATATCTTGTGCGTATATTGGCCAGCACCCCCCGGTCCATCAGTGTACGGCTCGTTGACCAGAATCTCCACACCGCTGCCCGCACCGCTACTTTCGTCACGGCTTTTTTTCTGTAAAAAAAAGACACAAATAAAAACTTAGCAATAGTAAAAATGAAACCATAATGAAATATTCACCAACCAACGTTCGTCACACTCCCACAGAACAATTCAATTGATTCAAATTAACGCTCAAACATTTAGGGTAGCTGTGTTTAGGCCTTTCACTTCATTGGTTCGATCAAACAGGATCAGTTGTGTCCGTTTTCGTTGGTACCAATCCCAAATCACATTTCCTCTCCACACACTATATATTTAACGGGGCGAAGGATTTCCAGTACCGGGGCGTCGCTTGGCGCGGCAAAGCGGCTTGACCGCCGTTTAACGAGCCTAATTGAAAAACCCGCATCCGAAATCTATACAGGCGGCAATATTTTATCGATGCAATAAATGTAACAGCCGCAAACTTCAGCTCCCCTCCCCCGTTCGTCAGAATGTAATCGCGTGCGACCACACTTTGGTTTTGAACGGGTACGTACTATTTCGACTCTTCGGAAAGAGCCCCTGGTAAACCAAAATTAGTGCTTCAAGCTACTAGGACATTGATCAGCTCTTGCTTTCAACCGTTTAGGTACTTTTATACGAGAAAAACAAGCAAAAATGGATTCGGAAATTTCTAGATAAGCAATTACGAAAGACAGTTTCCGCGACTGTACTGTAGCTAACTACCCATATATATCGAATGATTAGTAGTATTGTTTTTGTTCGTATTTTCCCCAAATCATTTCACCAAAAGGCCGTTAAAGAACACAGTACTGTGCGCAAAACCAGTATTTTCTATCTGATAACACGGTAATTATTTTTATGCTACGGTTAATAATAAATCAAATTTCAATTATTTAAGATCCTGAGAACACACCCGACAATTAAATTAATCAGTTACAGCATTGTCCATTGCCGTGATAATGACATGATTGTCGAAAGCTCGGACAGCGCAATGGTCTTTCGACTAAGTGCGATTATTATTATTTTTGTGGAGAAATTCCCCTCACTTAGTGAATATCACTACAGGAGATTCTATACCCTTCGTGTTGCTTAGGCAAAATGTGAAGGGCACATTTTCACTAGTAAACGACAGCCTGCGCCGGGAATAGAACCGGCCGGGACCACCAGCTCATCAGTCTGTTGCCATCCCCAATGAGCTAGACGGATCGTACAATTATACAGTGATTTTACTCATTTTAAATTTGATTGTAATTAGGAGCCGTTGGACTTATCAATGCCGTATCATCAAGCCGTTGGACTTGCAATTTATCAATTTAGGCTAGTGATTTTACTGAATAAATAAATGTTCGCATTATCAGACATTCAAATAAATAAAAGTTAATTTGTTATTTACTAGACATTCTTTTCGGTCCGATGCCAGTCCACCATGGCTCAGTGGGTATGGGGACATGCTACGAAACCAACGGTCCCGGGTTCGATTCCCGGCACAGGCTTTCGTTTATTCGTTAGCCTGTGGTACTGGCGTCACCCCTGAGCTTC